>JANHGB010026717.1:0-10663 GCA_026283785.1 Coracopsis vasa
GCCTAGCGAGGTCTTCTCCCACTTATGCAGCTCATGAATATTTAAGAGCATCTGCTCCGGAGGCGATAAAGCCTACCAATCCTTGACAAATATGGCCTAATCTTTTCAATTTCGGGGTGCAAATATTCCTTCAGAGTCCTGTTTGTCACCTAGATTAATGACTCTGCCTCCCATAATCCTTTGGTGCTAATTCAAGTGGTGGCTACCCGGACGGCGCATGGCGCAGGGATGCTGGGACACATATGAAGGGGAGATTACTCACTTGAGGGCCCTTTGCTGCAGGGTTCTGTTCCTCCGTTGGCAGTGGGGATGAGGAGGGGGGGGTTTGGGTGTTTGTTTGTTTTTTCCTCTTCATAGCTCCAGGATATCCATCCTGGATCCATTGTGGGCAAGGGGGGATGCTGCCATGAGGGGATGGGAGACACGGGCTTGATCCAGCCCTGGATCCTCATTTTATAGAATGATAGGATGGTTTGGATTGGAAAGGACCATCTAGTTCCAATTGTTTGTCATCTGATGCAAACAGCAGCTACTGGGCCACCACCTTGCTTTCCAGCAGCCCTCCAAGCCTGGAAACACTCTTGGGCTCCACTTCAAGTCAAGCCGCATCCCAGTGACTGCACTCAGCCAGAGGAAAGCCTTCCCTGCCCTGGTCTAGCCCCGCTGATCCCTCCTCACATCATTGTACCTACCCAGGGATGATGCAGGGTGCAGGGCTGGGTGATGCGCGGCTCTCAGAGATGGTTGGTAGGAGAGGTGATGGTTTTGGCCAAGCTCTGGCCAGCGTTGGAGCTGATGGCACAGTGTGAGAGCCATAGCAATCACCCAAGCCAACACACAGCAGAAGCCCAGGCACATCGAACCTGCTCTTCCTATTCAGTTACTCCTTGATCAAGAGAGAAAAGCAGAGAGGAATGAGGAGCAACGGATGGGAGGGCACAGAAAAGGAGGGAAAGGGTGGAAATCAATGTTGGGGCCAATCAGTGGTACTGACAACATCTCTAAGGGGCTGATGGCTCCATCCATCGCCCCGGTGCCACAGGGGCTGCCAGAGGGACTCCCACAGCCAGGCTAAACAGAGCAGAGCATCCACAAAGGCATTAACAGCCAGCCAGGAATGGAAGGTTTGTTATTACCCAGCAGTGGAACGATGTCTTGGCTGGGTGTATTCATCACTGCTCCAGCCCTCGGGGGTGGAAATATGTTGAGATTGCAGATCATTTCTTTATACTGGGGAGATGGGGGATGCTGGGAGGAGATTCCTCCTCTCTGCATGTGCTGCTGCATGGCACCGACTCAGCCGAAGGCTCTGGGGCTGCCTGAGTGCAATGCACTGATTTACAGCAGCTCGAGGCCCTGGGGTTTGGAGCATCTGAAGAGCAGAAAGAAACCTGGAGACCTACTGGAAAATCTGCAAGTGAAACTCTCAACCCCATCACTTGTGCCACCATTGGTGCTGCAGGAGTACACCCATACGCATGGAAGGCCCTTGAGATACAAGGCTCCTGGAAAGAGGGTCCAGAGGAACCTCTGGTCCTCTCAAGGCAAAATTATCCATGTAATTCTCTCTTATGGAAGTATCTGAAAGGCTCCAGGGTGGAGGATGTGGAATCATGAAGGGTCTCATAAATAGGATTAGTTTTGTCCTCTCTGGCTAGCACGAGTTGCTAAGAGTAGGGCAGCCCTAAAACAACAGCTCAGCACCAGAGACCTGGATGCTCCTCCGAGAAATGATCTTGCTTGGGTATAGGAACCCCCTAAGACCAAGACACTGAACCAAAAGCCTTTCACCTTGGGTGCATGCAGGAAAGCTGGTCCTGAGGAAAACACCATCTCTGTTTTGTTGGATGGGAAAAGCTTCCAGCTGGTACAGGGCACTGCAGAGCACTGTGAATGGTTATGGCTCAGGAGCAGAAAGGAGTTAGTTCTGTTTCACTTTCCTGTGGCAGAAAGCTCTTTCTCAACCAGGTAAAAATAATATTGTGGATAAAGGGAAAGCAGGAAACCCTCTTTTTTTGCAAGCAAAATGGGTTTGTGGGGGGGAAGAAGCTACTTTTCACCAGTCAGAAACCGAAGAGAACTTTAGAACACAGCAAACAAAGAGAGCATCTGCATCTGTTTCCTCTTCAGAATACTTTGGGAGTTAAACCTGCAAACCCAATTTCCCGACCCTGGGTTTCCTTCTGGCTCTGCAGCTGACGGTCCCTGTGGCTCTTGTTTTCTCTTAGCCATTCCCACACCTGCCACTGTCTTTCACTGCATGGTTCATGCTGGGGATTCAGGGAAGCATTTACAGCTCCACGGGGTTTGGGGGAGTTCCAGACCTACACCAGGTACCCAGGGCAAGGGCCATGCGGGAAGGAGTGATGCTGGTCCCAGCACAGCCAAGTGGGTTTTAGTCTGAACTGAGATTTGAACCCCAAGGTGTGGGGAGAGGAGGAACAGGGAGGGATGGGGGATAACGATGCAGGGTTAGTGCCAAATCCCCGACCCCCACCACAGCCAGCACCAGCAGCTCCAAGCAAAGTTGAAAAGACCGGCTCAGGAGAATAAAAGCCCAGTGCAATGCAAGGGGATGGTCCAAGCAATGCTCCACTCCCCCCATCTAATCCTCTTCCCTACCCCCATCACCCTCGCATCCCTGGAAAATCCAGAGCATCAGGGCAACCCACAGCAATGTGCCCTGCAGACTCCCCTCTGCAAGAGTGGGATCTGCGCTGCTGTGAAGTGGCACTGAAGGGCAGCATCAGCCCCGTTTCACACTCAGCCCCTTTGTGCCTTGCTGCCCCACCACCCATCACGGGTACCAGGGCAGTGGGAAGCATCCCAGTGCTGCCTGTGCTGGCATGCGTGCTTCCCGCCGCTCCCTGCCCCCTCTCCTCCTCTTTTTCCCCTATTTCTTTCCACTGAGCAGGCTCAAAACGCAAAGCCGGTGCCTTTGTAATAGCGCAGCATCGTTAGGGCCCTCCTGAAACCAGGGCGGGGAGAGGGGGAGAGACCGGCTCATTAGCTGGCCGCTTTGAAGCGGGCTCTGTTTGGGGTTCATTTGTATGCCGGCAGAAGGGAAACCTCTGTGTTCCAAGGATGTTTTTTCTGGAGGGGCTTCCTGGAAACATAACAAACATGACCCCGAGGAGCGCTCCCCCAGCCCACATAGGCAGCGCAGGCAGGCGGGAGATGAAACGCAGGCACAAAGGCAGCCCAGCCAAGTTCCCTTGTTCCTTGTTCCTCCCTCCAAGTTCCTTGGAGCTGGCGCCAAGTGAGTATTTGTTGTACAAGTGGTCCCTATCTGAGCTATAGGAATCCCATGGCTCAGCCCCGCATCTTCCCATCCTGCTTGTTCCCAAAGAGCAGAGAACAAAGCTGGGTGATGCTCCCTGGATATGACACAGGCAGCCTGGAAACCATGGCAGGCATGATGCCATTGTGGGCTCACCAGGGTCTGTCCTGCTGTTATCCCATGTGCTGTGACTGGGTACCTGCAGATTGTAATCAAGCCATAACTCCCAAATGGAATCAGTATGGAAAGGTGCGGAGTTGCGTTCCCCTCTGAGCCGCAGTTCCCTGCGCACCAAGTGCAGCTGGTGGGCTGCACTCCTAAGGGGGCTAAGACCCTTCCTGCCCCACTGCCTCCAAGCAAAAGACATCCTGAGCCTTATGGTGCCTTGAGAGACCACAAAACACATTCCCAAGGTTCTCTGCTCACTGCTCCACTGTGCCTGCTTCGGGATGAAGGATGGGTCCCTGCATCCCGTCGCAGCCAGCAGCTCCCATCAGGGCTGGTGGGAATTCCCAGGCAAGGAAGCAGCAGCCCTCAATAATAGAGCCTGGACGGCTCTACCTCCATCACCCTGCCTCTCCCCCTTCCCTTCAGCAGCCTCTCTCTCTGCCTGCCTCTCCCTGGCTCCATCCGACTCCGCTTCCCATTCTCCCCCCGCGGCGCTGCTGGTGACAGGGAACACCAGGAGAAAGACGAATTGGAATGACACACGGGCTCCAACGTGACTGCTGGGGTGATGCATGGGCAGCCATCACCCGGTGCTCATACTGAGTGCTGCACATGAGGGACCGACCTCCTCTGCCAAGGGGTCAAGGACATTTGGAGGTCAGGAGGAGGAAAATGGTCCCTTTTGTCCATGCTCCTGCCGGCATCATGGAGCACCTCAACTGCAGCTTGAAGCAGGCGACTTCCCAATGGTGTTTCCCTGGTCTCCTGCTTTCTGCCAATGAGAGCAGCAAGGAGTCATCCCAAGCCTCCTGCCTCCCACATTGATGGTCCCGAAGGATCACCAGAACATAACAAGATGCTGCTAGTGCCAGGATCCCAAATCCTGCCTCATTCCAAGTGGATTTGTGTTAACACTGAAGGAGAGATGGGACTCAACACAGCAGCCCAAGGCTGACAGTGGTGAAGAGCTCTCCAGCTCTCCCATCATCTGTATCCCTTTCTCCCTGTTCCAAGCCTTGAGGTCTCTCCCTGTGACCTGAACCAAGCTGAGGTGTCCCAGGGGCAGCTTGGCAGTGCTACCAGAGCTGCTACCCCCCTGGCTGGAGCAGTTTGCTGGCACCTATATCCAGCCAGGAACCTGGAATGTCACAGAGGAGCACACTGGGCCTTGTTGATACGATGGGGGAATGATTTTATTCATCAGCTCATAGGGAGGTGAGCACGAGGGAGACCTCTGAGGGTCACCTACCTTCAGCTTCTCCTTTGACAGCACTGTGTGTAGGGTGGAAGTTATCCCCCCTGGGTTGAAGATCCAATGGAGTCCAGCCTGGAAAAATTGGTTAAACAACTCCATCATCCCTCAAAAGGCTGTCTCAGGAGGACTGGGAAATCCAGCTCCTAGCTACAAATTCCTGTCAAATTTGGCAAACCAGCTTGCCCAAATAAACGTGTTTCTAACAGAAATATCGCGCTGGAAAAGTGGGATCAGTTCATGGGAATGGAAACAAATTCAGATCTTTCATTTGCTTTGATGGAGGAGGAAAAACCACGTTTAAAACCAAATGGCACAAAGTGGTTTATTTCTGACCAAGCATTTCAGCCGGCTCAAGAGACAAAGAAAAACCTTTGGTGGTGTGGAGAGAAAACTGCCTTAGCCTCTGGAGGAAAAGCAAAATGAGAACCTCCTCCCTCAGCCATGCAAAATGAGCTGGGATCTGGGAATCCCTCATGCCTGGTCCCATTGCTCCCAAGGGAGAGGTCCAGGGGTGACATCCCCATCCGTGCCATCCCATCCATGGCCATAAAGCCCAGGCAGCGTGTCGAGCGAGCAGGTTGTGTGAGCCATCCCTGCCTCCTCCCCAGGCTGCGCGCTTGCCAGGTTGGAAAAGAGCAGGGAAGAAAAGGCTATTCCAGGGCTGGACAGATGCAGCCAGTTGGCATCAGCCCCTAAATTACCAGCCAATTTCCCTGCGTACAACCTGGGGACCTGGGCTTTCAGCTGAGCACATTAAGGCTGGAGCCCCTTTTAATTGCTGTAGATCTTAACGCGTGTCCCTCAACTTCGGTGTGCCTGACAGCCCGGATGGAGCCAGCTTTTGAAGGGGGGGGAAATGTTGTTACCTGGTTTATTTAAGGACTTCCTGGCATGCTCCAATTGGTGTGAGCAGATTCAGGCTTTGGGGCTGATTTCTCTCTTATCCCAGCACGGAGAGCAAGCGGGAGCACCATCCCTATGGTTTCCCCCTATGGATGCTGCCAAGTCAAGTGTTGACCATGGGAGGAGGCTGGGGACCAGCGGGAAGGCGCAGGGATGCGATGACCCTGTGGACATGCTGCCGGTGCTCGGTTGGCTCTGAGAGGCAAGACAAGGAGCAGAGAAAGCCGAGAGACCCTTAGCAGGTCCTGTCAGCCTTATTCACACGTTATCAGATGGGGGAAGCCCAAAGGACAGCAAGGGAGGTAATTAATCTTGGTGTCGAGCAGAAAGGCTCTTGGAGAGGAGGGGGAGGTCAAAATGAGGCACGGTGTGAGGAGAGATGAGAACTTGGCTAATGCCTGAATGGGTTTTTGCCCTTAATGTGAAGTTCACCCCAGATCTGAAGACACCTTCGTACTTCCCCCCGGTTTAATTTGGGTTTTTATTTGGGATCATCAGTTTCTCCTCACCATAAAACACATCATCATCAGTGTAAAGCACTTTTATGACACCTTTATCTGATTATCTGAAAGTACTTAATCAGCATTAACTCATTAAGCTTCCCCACGGCCACAGCAGGAGGAAGGGGTCTGTGCCTGCTTTGAGAGCAGCCCTGTGCAATGGGGATGGTTGAGGCTGCAGCTGGTGTCAGAGCATCACTTGGTCCATGGCCCCACAAGCACTGCCATAGGGAACTTACTGGTTTTCCTTCACGGAGCAAAGCTGAGCTGGATGGAGATAAGGTTTATCTGGTAGGTGGACCTGCACCATTTATCTCAGGGGTCAAAGGAAGAGCACCTCACACACTCTCAGCATCCCTAAAGAGGTGTTAGGGCTGCATCTCCTGGTCCTTGGGGTGGGATCACTGTGATTTACCTGCTTGTCCTAATGCAATACATAGGATGCAATAGTAGAATAATAGGGTCTTAGCCAGCTCTGACTGCAAAGACAGAGTTGTTTAAACAATCCTCCTGAGTCCTATGTATTATGACAGCAAAGAACAGAAAGGACATACCTGACCACCCCATAGGAGCAGTGAATGTGGGGTGCTGCTGGACCACTCAGGGTCCCCTCCTTGCAGTGTGCCAGGACAAGGCATCCCCACACAGCATCACTCATTCAGGGATGGCCGTTCTCCTGGCTCCGGTGGCAAATTAGAGCCCTGGAAAGGGGTGGTGGGCAGGGTTGCCCATCTGCTCCTGTTTTTGTCCATCAATTAGCCCTCATTTCCAGCGTGCTGACTGTGGTTCATTGGTTTCCGCTTCACGTTCCTTGTGGTTTCCAGACACCATTGCACAACAGCTCTGTGCCGTCTCCAGAGAGCTCTTGCCTTTGGATTCAGGCCATTTGTTTCCCCCCTCCCCTCCTTTTTCTCCCCTGTTCTATAGCTTCAGGCTCATTCAATCAGCACTCCCCTCAAAGAGCAGACCCTGGCCAGGTACTTCAGGATGGCCACCAGCACCCACCCATTGTGCATCCACTGCTGTGTTCTCAGATGGTCCAGAACCTCTCCGCAGAGCATCCCCTGCTGCCACCTCACCAGAGCTGCATCCACATCCACCCAGCTGGCAAAGCCACGCATCCCCAGCAACATCTCCTCCTAATCCAAATCATTTCTCCCTCAGCCTCCTTATCTCCATCAATCCTTGCACCCACGGACAGGGATTTTCACTGCAGAGCACATGGAGCAGGTCCTTGCCTCCTCCTTGCCCATGCACAGGGCTGGTGGCACGGGCACATGGACCATAAGATCCTCGCAGCTGCAGCTTGTCCTCCAGCCATTTAGCCAGAAGAAAAGGGATGCTCTGAGTACTGCAAATGTCTCTCTTCGGATCTAGGGCAGCAGGGCTGAGGGGACAACACTGGTAGGAATGGGACAGGAGAAGAGGCCCAAGGCAAGGAAGGAGAAAGGATAAAGTTTAGTTATTTCTAACATTACTGGAGCATCATAAGCTTGGGGGGAAAACTTCGGCCTCTGGGCTTGGAGAGGTAGCCAATTCTTTGATTTCTGACCAAAAATAGCCCTCTGTGCCTAACAGGATAATGCAGGTGGTATGGGTTTGGGATTGGACTGGATTCATGTCCTGGGTAACCCTGATTTTAGGGGGAAAAAACTGGAATTAGGGATAAAAACTATGCCAATGGGACTTTGGGTGCATGGCTGGGACCCTGCCTTCCCACCCTATGGTACCAGGATCCCCCCTCCACCAGGCAGCCTGTGCTGGGAATGCTCCTGGATGAACCTGGGGATCTCCCACACAGCCTCATCCAGCAAATCTGGTGTGAGGTATCCCAGGATAGGGCTGGGGCTCAGGGGACACATGTGGGGCTCTGCCCTCCTCATTTCACTGCCACTGGGGCTCTCGGGTGCCAGGCAGGGCTTTGGTTTCCCATCACAAACCTCGCACAGAATCAAAGCATCACTTTGTATCCCCACATCAAATCATCACCTCTGGCAAAGAGAGATAGAAAACAAATACCTGGGCACGTCAGTGGGTTTCATCTGTGATGGTGTTGTCAGGCAATGGAAGCTCATGGAGAAGCCTTCCTTATAGTTTAGGTCTTATCCTGACCTTTCCTTCGCTCTCTGGACAGTGGTGCTGCTGTATTCCAGCCATCCATTTCTACCTCCAAAAGATATTACTTCATTCCCTTTGCATCTCCTGATGGCCAAGCTGCTCTTCTGCTGATAGAGTTGAGCATCAGTCAGTAAATCAGTGGCAACAGAAGTGCTGAGTCATTAAAACTGATGCTGTAATCTGTTTTAGCTGGGTTGGGAAGTGAGTGGCTGGGAGAGCGCACATACACTCTGCCTGTGGTGTTGAAATAGGGATGCCCATAGGAGGAAGGAAGGCAGCATCTCTGTCTGCAGAACCCAAACACCCTTTTCTCTCCTTTTTCTGCCCATTTTGGCAGGCTTTGGCCAGATTTAGGCTCAAACTAAACAAAATTGGTAGTGCTGCAGGGCTACAGATCCCTGCTTGACCCAGTGTCTGGGTTTGTGGCTTGGATCTCATTTGGGGGAGGTATTTGTGCTTATGCTTCAGGACTGCCTGAGTCAAAGAAGTGAGATGAGGCTCTGGAGCAGTGAAAGGGCTGCCCATGCTTTGTCATCTCTGCTACTCCACTGCTTTATTCCTTCCCATCCTGCCCAAGACAGAAAACCAGCTCCACAGCAGCCTTGCGTGGCGAGCACGTCCCATGAAGCACACATACCTTAATGTGCCCATCCATGTATATCCAGGACTGTGGATGCAGTCAATGGCCTTTAAAGGCAAAACCAAAGTAAAACACCCAAGCCAAAGAGGAGAAATCCCTGCTCTTCCTGGTTGTGGCCAAGGTGGCTCCATCCCATTTCAGTTCTTGCATGAAGGGGAAAAAGCCTTTCTCCTGTGAGGGCTGAATTTGTCCTGAGTTAAGGCTAAAAACCATTAAAAACCTAAAAACCATTTAAAACTAAAAGAGGGATTTCTAAGTCAGGGAATAATGCAGATATGGTGGGAATAATGTGGATATGGTGGGAATAATGCAGATTCTGAGCTGCTTTCCAAGCCCTGGCTGCACCTTTGGGTCTAGCAGGTCTGAGCATGAGCCACCACTGGGTGTAATCCTACTTTGCCAACACAGAGATGTAGGTGGGATGCTTGGGCTGGGCACAGCACGTTCCAGCAAGCACTCATCCTCCCCATCCCACAAGTGCACACCAGTGTTGGCATCTTATTCGGGGAGGTGGGAAGCGAGAAGGGAAACTCAGCACTGGGACACAGCATCTGCTCCTCCACCATTCACAAGCTGCCTTTTGCCTCCTCTTTCCTAAATGGAGGAATGAGTTTCTAGAAGATGCTGGGGGAAAGATCCCAGAGCAATCACAGAGATGCCTTCTCCCCAGAGCAAACTGCCCAGCACAGAGCTAACTGGAAGGTCACCATCTCCCCAGCTGCAACATCAACTTCCCATCCAGCCTTTGGAAAGCAGCATCCCACATGGAAACACTGCTCCAGCAGAGCCACTTCTATCCTGGACCAGGCTGTTTCTTACCCGCCATGGGTGCTTTTCTGCTTGCTCCCAAGTGAAGTGACCATTTCTTCCCCGATTTGTCCTTTTCCTTGTGGCCAGCAAAGGGGAACAGGAAAGGGTAGAATCTCCCAACAGCTTCACACCTTTGGGATGGCTGGATCCCACTGGGCACAGCAGCACAACCAATGCATCTCTCTGCCCAGCCACATCCCCACTGCTGTCACCTCGAGGAGCTGCACAGAGCTTTAGCTGCTACAAGGGATCAATGTGAGCAAACGATCTCAGTCTTACCCTGGTTCCTCCCAGGGGTCCTCAGTGATGCTCAACCTCTTCCAGTTCAGAGGCAACCTCAAACCTGGATAAGGACATCTCACTCCTGCAGTAGTTTCCTCACAGCAGTGATTTCTTATTGACCGAGCCTAATTCCTGGAGAGGTTCTGCAATATCTCAGAGAGGCAAAGGGATGGAGGCTCCATGTGCTCCTCTGGGGACCTTCCTCCAGTGCAGCACTGCAGATCCTCAGGGACCACACAACCAGGTGTTCATATTAAACCCTAAAATCAGAGACAAATGGATGAGTCAATAGACAAGTGGATGTAAGATGACAGGGAGAAGATAAATAGAAGGATAAAGAGCTGGGTGGAGGGAACAGCAAACAGGGATGGAGGGAGGGAGGACAGGAAGGGTACCACGGGCTGGCTGTGCAGGCTGATAGATTCAATAGACAAGAGGCACATCAGTGCATTATCCCCCCTGCCTGGAGCAGAGGAGAGGATGGGCAGCCCCGGGGTCACACAGGGCTCCCCAAGCTCAGCCCAGCAGCCAGCAGGGCCATGCATGAGGCAGCAGCAAGGCTCGGGGGGGGGTGCCTGCTCCCTTTGAAGCAGGTGATTCGGCAGGGCATCACTTCTGCTGGGCGCAGGCCTCACAACAAGGGCCTTGGCTTCCCTCCTGCAGCACACGGTGTCCCTCCCCTCCCCGCTCCCCATTGCACCCCGCCC
>JANHGB010026719.1:0-10480 GCA_026283785.1 Coracopsis vasa
AATAGAGGAGTAGACATCTATAAGCTTTGTTGCAACAGCAGCTGAGATGTCTCACATAGCTGAGACCTAAAGATAAAATCAAGCAAGTTTAAACACATACATAAGGACAAACACACAGACAGCCTTAGGCTTGAGTTTGGACACATCCTTAATTTGAAGCACTGATGCTGAAACAGGAGTTTTTCTCTGAAGTATTAAAATCAGTGGGTTTCGTATAAGAATAAAATTACTAGCCTGTAAGACAATTCATCTCTTTACAGCCTCATCAGCTCTCATACAATAAACCAGGATAATAGTTCTTATTACTCAGAGGATCTGTAGATATTGAATGGAAATTTTACCCTTTGATATAAGCGTTTTTTCTTTTTATGTCATTAGCCTGGTGTGAGCAGGAGAGTTATTTATGTGATATGGATCACAGGTTCTTTTCCTTATTAAAAACCAGATGATTTAATTTTTTTTCTAATAGAAGTGATCTTTTTCTGCAACCTTGGTTAAATTCTCTCTTGGGAGGTTGCAGACAACCTCCCAGAAATTCCTCCAGCAGTGTATTACTTGTGACTAGCATTTCCAGGGATGCAAACCAGCCTAGCTAACAAACTCCACAAGAGTGTATCATACTATAGCTCTGGTACAATACCTGCACCAACTGATATCAAAGAGGGAAAAGGGGAGGACATTAAAGGCTCCTTTGTCTCCTCAATAAAGGCACTTCTGTTGCACTGCTTTACTGTTCCAGATCACATTTAATCTCTGAGCTGGCAGTGATTATTTCTTTTGTGAAATCACCTTCAAGCACATAATCCATAGGGCTCTGGAGACTCCCTAAAAACCACTGTCTGTTCAAACATATATGCCAGTAAATAAAGTTGTGGATTTCTTCATGCATATTTGTTTGGGGAACTGTATTAAAAAGCAGAATTAACTGGATTATGACAGACCTCATAGCAGCCTTCCAGTATCTGAAGGGGGCCTACAAGGATGCAGGGGAGGGACTCTTCATTAGGGACTATAGTGATAGGACAAGGGGTAAGGGGTTCAAACTTAAACAGGGGAAGTTTAGATTGAATATAAGGAGGTAGTTCTTTACTGTGAGTGTGGTGAGGCACCGGAATGGGTTGCCCAAGGGGATTGTGCATACTCCACCCCTGGCAGTGATCAAGGAACACTGGAAGTGGATGATCTTAAGGTCCTTTCTAACCCTAACTATTCTATGATTCTGTGATTATATGGACATTACATACATTTATGGTAATGAGAGGTAAAGAATGCTTTTTTTGCAATGCTTAATTCTAGGGTGTTTTTCCTCCTCACCAGTGTCAATAATTAATTGTCTAGCAGTAGTGAACAATCAACACTAGTAATGTTCTTATTAATGTTATAGTATTTCAGATGCTAAAGAACCCAGTAAATCATCAAAAGACCTGAATAGTCAAATAAAATCCCACTTTTAGAAGTGATATTTTAAAGGCATTTTCTGAAAAGTCAGATGAAAACCACAGATTAAATAAAACTTCTGGTTTGAAATTTCTTGATGATTTAGGAACTAACAGTCACACAAATCCAAACTTAAACAAATCCCACCCACTTTGTTGACTAAATTGGGGTTTGAATGAAATTTAGACTTCATAAGTATATTCTTGAAAATGGTCACCTCACCATTTATGTATCTGCAGTCCTAGAAATTTCTAAGGGGCAGAATGTCCATGCAGAATTGCTCCTGCTCTTTGAAAGAATAATCATAGAATATTTAGGGTTGGAAAAGATCTTAAGATCATCCAGTTCCAGCCCCCCTGCTATGGACAGGAACACCTCATACTAAACCATGTCACCAAAACACTAAACCATGTCACCCAATAATAATACAATAATACACTTTGAATCTTTCTATCAGGTATTTCTGTGCCTAAAACCACAGCATAATCTACTAATTAACACTAGCTGGTGAGGATGGTTTCTTACCAGACACAACAGCCACAGCTGTTTTTCTTTCACACTATGACAGGGGACAGAAGTGTTGATAGAATATATTAGAAAGCTTACACAGAAACGTGCCTCAGTTTCTTCTGCCCATATTTTCTGTCAGCTTGGAGAAGTCCAAACCACACCACTATAGGCTATTCTAAAACCAATAAAGCATTCCTTACACGATTTGTTAAGCTATGTAAAAAGAATTTAATATAGGACTATATTTAAGTATTCCCTGATCCAGGCAAAGGAGGAAAGATTGCCACATTTTCCCTATATGTGTACAAAAACTAGAAGCAGTCCTTGCAACCATGACCTAAACCGAATCCTCCTTTCTGGCTGCATCACTGGACTCAAGAACTTCCCCTCCATCTGGCTTTGTCATGGTCCCAGCTCTGTTTTCCAAAACGACAGAGCTGCAACAGGAAGAATTTGAATGGACCTCCCTTGCCAGCCCACCCCAAAACTGCCTGCTAATTAAGAGCATTGGCTTATACCCTATTCCTGCTAAGAAAGGCCTTTACCTAGTTTTTTTGTCTAGGTTAGCTATACCTTTGGCAAATGTTTCGGGAACCGAGCTATTGTACACAAAGGCCAAATCCCTGCCTCCTCCCACTCTGGCCACCTTTTAAAGGGTATATACATGTATGATCTCTTTGTTCTGCACAGTTCAGTCTCAGTAATTCCTCATCCACAATGTTCTAAATTTTTAGCTTAAAATTATAAAAATTGTGACTGTGGGCTTTTCTGTGGGCTGTTTGCAAGCTTATGGGATTCCCTTCAAAAGTAGGTGGAAATGATTAATTCACCACAGGGAAAACTGAAAAAGTGGGTAACCTACAGAACACAATCACTTTTCACTTTTTTTTTCTCATCAGAAATTTAGCCCAAGGAAACAAGAAATATTAATGAAGTTTCTGACTGTGTCTGTCAATAACTTGGTATTTCAGTAACTCATTTCTTCAGCTTCACCTTATGCCAATTTGCTTTGCTTCTCTTCCAGTCACTAAGGGTGTATTTAATAAGCTTAGGAATAAATTATTCACACATATGAGGTAACTATGAAAATCTGCATATTTTCTTTTGCTTTGGATTAAAGTGATTTGGAAAAAGATTTCTTATCAATTGCCACTGAATTAATCTAGAATTATTATTATTGATAGTTGAGTGTTTGAGTCTGCTCAATATCCCTTAGCATAATTTCTACTGTTTTCAATTGATCTTAGCAGAATCAGCCCCTTAATCTTTCACTTGTAGCAAACAAGAAGCTGCAAATAAGGGAGAAAAAAGCCCATATTTGTGACATGCTGAGAAACTAATTGATAACTTCAGTAAATAGCATAAATGAGCAAGTATGGGGAGGGCTGTGAGGCTGATGGATACTGATGTGAATTCTGCATAATATCCGTTGTCATTTACATGCCCAAGGACAACTTCTGGAAATTACTTATGGGAAAGAGAAGAGGAATAGAATAAAATGGAGAGATCATAATAGCTTCACAACAGTGTCAGGATTTAAAACTGCAGTGTAATATCTGCTGCATCAAAGTTCCTGTATGGCCATTTTCTTATTTAAATAACTTATTTTACAGTTTCTTTATATATGTTAATGTTTTCCACTGATTTTCATTTAATATCGACTTGCAACTCTTAGATACCATTGTAGTGAGATGGGTTTAGGTAGTGAGCTTATGCTCTAGAGTGTGAGGAAAACCTTGAATGCTATTATTATCATTTTATACCACTGAAAAACATACAGGCCTTTGCAAAACAGTCCCCCATTTATAACTACTGCATGGCTACCCACATTAGGCATGAATCTAATCTTAATGACTAATACAATAAGCCTGACAAAGCATCTAGTCTAAACTGCAAATGTGATTAAACTACAGAGTTATCAGAGGGGATCTCAGGAGACCATGCGGTCTCCCTCTGCCAAAGGCAGATACCATTAGCCCTCTGTCCTTCCTGGCAGTAGCTGAATTATCTTTTTCTAGCTGAAACATTTCCAGTGATAAAAAATCCACAGTTTACTTTTGGAATAGGTGTGATGGGAATAATAAAGGAAGAATAAAGAGGGTATGGACAATATATTCAGACTGTAACACAGTTCAGGTTCAACAGTCATAATGATTTGACTAACAGGAAAAATAAGGAACACAAGATGTCATTTAAGTGTTCCTTGTGGCTTCTTGTGCCAACAGAGACACGCTGCCTGGCCCTTGATCCGCTCTAGAGGGACATAAGTCTTAATATTATGTCAGTTAGTCCTGTGTGGGTTTCTCACATTCCCAGGGGTCTTACCGATGCACCAAAAGCTGACATGTAGACAACTGAACGGAAGCTCAGCCAACTGCTTTAGCTGTGAGCCGAAACAGTCCATAGGCTTCACTGACTGCATCGCCTGGCTCTCCTTTGACTGTAATGGCAGCCTTGACTGCTGGCTGACATATGGACATCTATATATAGTTATGTCCATTTGGATGTCTCACTCTGTAGATGACTTCCTGAGCTTTGGCAAATGAGTGTAGAGGTGACGTAGCATGACAAGAAAAAGCACACACTTATGTGCAGCTGAATGGATTTCCTGTGTCACACTCATGCTCTCACATTTGCATACATCAAAACCTCATTAACAGGTCTTGTTATACATTATGCATTATGCGTTATGCCTTATGATTCTTCTTTCTTATTCTTATAAAACCCACATCTTTTCAAAGTGGCCTGCCTTGTTATGATTTTCAACACATAACATGCAGCCAGGTGACAGCAGTGTCATCTGTCTTTAACGGAATCAATGCGTTAGCCAGTATAAATGAATCATTAAGAGCCAAACAACTGAGGTTTTTTTTCTGTTGCAGACTGTTCTCTAACTGTGCTGAATTAGATGCTCACTTAATAGGGGATTCCTACATCGTCAGATAGGCAGGTACTACAAGTGCAAGACTGCATGATGAATGTTACATGTAAAAATGTAACTATTATACAAAAATATAATTCTTGTTTTCCTGGAAATTGACTGGTTGTCCCTTTTCTTTTTTCTTTATTATACTATGAGTTTATCAGTTGTAATGTATTTGTAGTGGGTCTGAATGGAATTAAGTGCTGCCTATTGCTTTACCTCTGTCAAAATGATATGACATTATGAATGCTCCTTTTACTTTGTTGATGTAAAAGCAAATGTCAAATAGAATATAAATCAATCAATGATACTATTAGAAAGGCCAAAGAACTTTAGAATCTGTGTTTTATAATATCCTCATCTCTTTGCATTTTTCCCTAACTAAGGAACACAGAGAGAAGATTAAGGAAGTCCACTAACATATTGACATTGATTTATGCCATTGAGTCCTTGCTACATGTTGATTAACATTTCACAATTTCACTCAAAAGAAAAAGGTGGAAAATGTGGAAAACCCAGATCTTTAATTCTTTCAATGAAGGTGGAAATTTGTAAAGAAAATAATGTTTTGGTGGATTTTAGGATATACAATTTCAATTGCAACCATATGAAAAATACCCAGCGTTCACTTGTGTGGGTCTGCAGAGTGGTTGAAGGAAAGGGGACAAGGAAAGCTGAGAGTTACATATGAATTTTGATGTCTTAGAAGCTTGACTTCAGACTTGAATTTCCATGTGAATCTTGGGCAGCTAGGCATTGCAATGTGAGAGCTAGCAACGGTGTTAGCTGGAGACCGAGCCAAAGCTTCAAAAGCAGTCAGCTCCTACTGGTGGTTTAAAGATATTTCTGGGTAAATCAAGCTTACTTTGTCCCTGTGCCCAAAGCAAATTTTACCCTCACTGTCATGCTTAAGGCTTCATCTGACTTCTACAAAAGGTTTGTGTACAAGTGCGCAGGTTCCCTGCGCCACTCTGGGATGTGGAAAAACTTGTCTGAGGTTGACTACAAAGCTTCATTCATCCTAGGCAAAATCTTGAATAATAACCCAGAGTCCCATTCATTTGCCAAGTATTCAATTCCTGAGGTACAGCCAGTGCTCCTGTATCCTCCTTAAAGTTGTCTCTTCCCCAGTGGTTTTAGTGCATTCCCACTCTTTTGATTAGTGCAGGCTCCACCACATGTTGCCATAGAGAAAGACAATAGAAATGCTGAAATAAAAAACATAGGCTAAATTTTGCTAACATCTAATGAACCAGTTTTACAAATCATTATCCTACTCCCCAGCAATGACTGGTCTTCATTTTAACATTCCGCCGTTGAAGCCTTTACTGATTGGGTGCCAATACTATACTTACTATTTCCATGATTTTCCATCATAAAAACACTTCCCTGACTCAATTAGTAATGCCGTCTGTCCCTAGACACTTGCAGCTCTGCCCTCAAATTTTTATGGTCTCTGTTCCTATGCATTGATTGTTTCCTGTGAGTGCCAAGCCAGAAGAATACATTGAACAAGTTTATAGCTACTCTTGGTCTTACTTGTTTTATTTGTCTAGGACCTGCAAAACTTTAGCAACTGAGGTATTTCTTCTCATTAGAAAAGGATCTTCTAGAATAATAATCCAATCACACAGTTATATGTTGTTTCAATATATAATAAGGATGTTGTTAACATGTATTTAAGAAATTAAATTCAGTATTTGCCTCTAGGGTAAATGATGTCTTTAGCTGAATTCCAAATAAGCACCATTTCTGTACAAGCCTAATGCAAGCCAGCTTCTCTGACATACCAATACTCGATCTGCTCCTATAACTGTTGGGTAATGCTTGAGCTTGACAATGGAAACTTTAGGTAGGAAGGGATTATCTGTAGAAGGAAAGAGGTTTTTCATTTATTTCCAGTGTAAAAAGGTGGCAGAAAGGATACCCTGGAGGAATATAGTCTAAAATGGGTTATTCATTATTTTAGCAGGTGTTTCTGAATCCTTGGCCTAGCTTACAGCCTAACACTGATGAAACCTTTCTTGCCATTAGCAAGAACACCTCTGATTAGAATAATGCAAAAAACAGTATATGTTTTTTTACTGCAAATATAAAAGTACTTTATTTTTAAAGTGAAATAAACCAGAGTTGTGTTCACTACAGGCAGGAAACATCAAGCAACAAGTTTTTCTTTGTAATTTCTTTTTTTAGTACTTTAAAAAGCAAACACCTGAAAATCTCTTCTTTCTCTTTGATACATTTACATGTAGGAGCATCATTGTCTCAGGATAAAGATCCTGGGGGACTGCTACTACTGCGTGTCAGGGCTCCCAGAACCTCGCCAGGACCATGCACACTGCTGTGTTGAAATGGGGCTCAGCATGATCAAAACTATCAGGTAATGGGTTTTTTTCCCTTCTTATTGTTTCTCTCAGTGTCCTGAACTTCTTATCTGAGAATTCTATCACTATACAAATAATTCCTATGGTGCGATAAGCACTGAGATTTGACAGATGGGCAAGTTTTAGTTCTTGAATTAGGTTGGTGCTTAAATTTACAAGTGCTGGAAGTATTTTATTTAATTAATCACTATAGTTATATTGAAGTTATATACACAAATTCAAAGCTCCTTGCAAATCAGAGGTTGTTTACAGGAAATTTCAGAAAATACCACTACTTATAAAGCCTAAATCTTAGCTATATTTTAGCTCAAGTACTTAGCATACCTTATGAATTAGACTTTAAAAACAAAACAAAAGAAAACAAAACAAAACAGGATTTATGCTACAATATCCCACCTATAATTGAAATTTAGGAACCTGAATCATGGAAAGCAATCCAGATACTTTTTTAATTCCTGATCCTTATAGTGGTTTAAGTTCTTTATGCAATTCATGTAGAAGGAAGTTTTAAATTAGGCAGACCAGATTTTCTCCTGTAAGTCCTCCGAGATTCCTGTTCATCCACTGACATCAGGCAGTTGGTAGCATTGCATGGACCTGTACCAACACTTCTGGTGAGGCTGTACCCAAAAATCTACGACCTCAGGGTACCATTACTGAGTGTTCATTCTAATCTTGTTGATGACTGCATGGTCAGTAGGAATTGAACAAGAATGTCAAGTCTCTTCATTACACAAAATGTAAAATAAGTCTACATAGACAGATTAACTCACAAGGGACTTCTGAGTGTTTTCATGTAGCTCATATCCACACAACTAAGTGTCAATTTGTCGTTAACTGAGACTCTACAACTAGATCTTATACACCAAGAATCTAGATCTCAGTCTTGCTGCTCCACTTTTTGCAGATGTAGGGAACTGATCAGAACTCAACAAAACAATCCAAGATTGTTATTTTCTCTGTAATGATTTTTGGCATCACCATATCTTGTTACAAATTTTATAAAAGAAAAGGTATTATTGTTATTACATTTTTTATTACTTATTACAAGTGTTATTACACTTTTTATTTACTTTTTCTTTTATACTTTGCTCCCTTAACCATTGAGTACAATTGAAATGCAACTTCCAGCCATGGAAGTTCCATGAAATCTGGTATTTACTGTAAAACAAAAAAGCTTTGCCCTATCACGTTTGTGCATGAACAAGAATGCTAACTCCGTCTGCCTCGAGAAACCCAGCTCCTATAAACTTTCTTTAGCTGCAGTTGGACATACAAATTAAAATAAAAAGAAGAAGCTTTTCATGAGGGGTTCATTTATTCAGCTATTTCTCATATCTTTTCACATGCAGTTTAACTCTGCACTCAATCTTATTGTATTAATGCCTGTCTGTACTGACAGCTGATAGAAATGAGATACTAGTGGAATGTTTAATCATCAAGTGATAATGTTTCATTTTAACAATTATCACCCAGGCTAAATGGGTGTCAGAGATAACGCTACCTTCTCAAATGACCTTGTTTCTAAAATCTCTGTGACTTGGAAAAGAGGAGGTGAGGGAGATTGTGTGAGGTCCAGCTCCTCAAGGCAACATGGTATAATGATGGAGATCCCACAACAATCCACAGAACAGTGGAAATTAAAACAAACTTTTGTGCTGGTACATTTCTTTGGTAAATCAAGGAGTTCTGAGTGGTTTCATCTCCTGGATTATTTCCCATTAAAATACTAGCTGAAAAGGTAGTTATTTTGACAGACAAAATAGTCCCAGCATACAATGTAAGATAAACTCCATAAATTAGATAGCAGCTTGTCTTAATTCAAACTTTGTAATTAACTATTAATATTAACATCAAGTAATGAGTGAGAGGAAAAAAAAGAAGGAAACTAAACAAAAAACCCTAATCCAAAACAAAAGAGAAAAAAATAAAATAAAATAAATAACTTTTTAAAAGCCAAACAACCAAAAAAAGCCCCAAACCACTACAATTATTTCAGGTAATCTCACTGGCTGACCTGGCAGGTTTCCTGCCTTTAACATAAACCCCTGCTTTTAAATTCATCTGTTGGATATTAAAAAAAATTAAAGATTAAGTGATCTATTCTTGTTAAAGAAGTTAGTGAAACAGTCAGGAATTGCTTTCATACTCCATGATTCATAAATCATTATTTAATTATATAATAATATAATTGAGCTAGCTCTGGATTCCTTGCACAGATTATTTCTTCTACAATGTACAAAGTTCAGCCCATGACGGAATGATCCCCGATTCACAGAAGAAAGAGTAATGTTTCACAAACCCAAACTATTGTTTGCCTTCATTTAAGCAACCTAGTCCCATAGAAAGTGTCCCTGCCCAAGGCAGGGGGATTGGAAGTAGATGATCATTAAGGTCCCTTTCAATCCAAACCATTCTATGATTCTATGATTCATTTATGTACGGAGATGGAAAGGAGTGTTGCAAGATATTCACAAGTTCAGCCAGTGCTTTTCAAATAGGCAACACAGTGAATAGGATTTACACTGGAACTTGATCACATTATCACCTCCACTTGTCTATTTCAGCCACTGATTGTGAATGAACAGACTGCATCAGAACAGTATATCTGTCCCTGTTTTTGCTGCTGGGTGGCTAAATGAATTGAACTGGGTAGAGATTAATAGGTCTGTGTACCTCTGAGACCTCTTTTCTTTGAATGTCATCAAATACAATCAAAACTATATTGGCAAGATGGCATAGGAGGCATATAGCTTTTTATAACATAGTTTTCAAATGAAAAAGCAGACTTCTGATAATATTGTTTATAGTCCCTTGTGCTATATTAGTTTCCTGCCCTTCAGAGCAGGTAGACATAAGAAACAGGAATACAAAAGTGGTTTAACTCTCTCCATGTTGCTATAGTGCCTGAACTCAGAGCAAGTCAGTTATATTAATGATAAGTCTGATGACATGAAAGTTCTCCAGATAATGGCTTCGGCTGACATTGGAATACAGCTTAATTCCAAGGTAAACTCACCCTGGAGCTATTTAAACTGGCTTCTTGGGATGATATCTACCTTAAATTGTAAATTCATGTCCTGGGTTCAGCAGTAGCAGTCATTTTTCTCTTTCTTAGCAGTTGGTGCAGTGCTGTGTTTTTGACTTTTGGCCTGGGAACAGCACTGATAACACTGATGTTTTCAGTTGTGGCTTAGCAATGTTTAGTCTGAGCAAGGACTTTCTG
>JANHGB010026721.1:0-20763 GCA_026283785.1 Coracopsis vasa
GGATGGGGATGGAGCCAGGATGGGGATGGAATGTGGATATGGGATGGCAATGGAATGGGGATGGAGCTGGGATGGGGATGGAGCCAGGATGGGGATGGAATGGGGATAGGGATGGCAATGGGAGGGGGATTGCAACACGATGAGGATGGAGCGGGGATGGGGACAGCAATGGGACAGGGATGGTGCCGGGACAGGGATGGTGCCGGGATGCGGATGGAGCAGGGATGGGGATAGAATGGTGATAGGGATGGAGCCTGGATGGGGATGGAGCTGGGATAGGGATGGAGCCTGGATGGGGATGGAGCAGGGATAAGGATGGAGCTGGGATAGGGATGGAGCTGGGATGGGGATGGAGCAGGGATGGGGATGGAGCTGGGATGGGGATGGGGATGGGATGGGGATGGAGCAGGGATGGGGCTTTTATGTATTGTGGTATAAGATTGCCTTTGAGCAGTACCTCAAGAAATGTAATTATAGTCAGGTATTTATCATGTCTATCAAGCTGTTCCGTATAAATATCTTGATTACTAAGTGGGATACATGAAGAACATTTTTTTTCCCCTAGAATGCCAAACCTCACAATGACTGCCCTTTTTCTCAAGGCTAAACTGCTTTTAAATGACTTTTTTTTTTGTTCCTATTCAATGTGTCAATGCAAGCAGAGAGGAGTTTGCTAGTCTGTGCCTTTAGCCAATAAACCCATAAAGCAAGCCAATATTCATTTCAGCTGCAGATACATGAATGTTTCTCTAAAGGTTTCAGAAGAGTAAAGGTTAAAATTTGATCTTATTTATCTAAAGAACAAATATGAAAGTGTTTCTACTTTGAGTAGAGTCTTTTCTTAGTAACAGACTTGACAAAAGAGGAATATTTTCCTTCTCTGGCTTTGGTGCAGCATGATTAATATCCAAGTGCTAGATTCTGTATTATTTTAATAAAATAATGGTTTTAATATTTCACAGGAAATACTTGGACTGTATAAACATTTCATTACTTTATTGACTTTGTATTTCTCAGAAGGTAACAGACCCCAGGATTTTCCTGTTCTAAAGGAATAAAGGAAATGAGATTTCTAATTGAGCAGCTGTAGTCTAGTGCCTTCAAAACCAGAGATGTGGTTCTACAAAGAAATTCAAGACAGCATAATTTTCATTTTGGAAACCTGCTCTTTTGTTGTTGAACAAGCACACTTAGTATGTGATGTATTTGGAGGACTTCATTGCCAGATTACACCTTGATCTTGGCTCTTCATTTACAGACATGCAGACTGGGAGAAACATCCAGGGGTCATGGTCAGAAGAACCTCATTTATGTTTGGACTTGCCTTTACATTCTCCAGGCATTGAACTGCCTGCCTTCTGACAAATTATAAGCTCCAGCAATGCTGTTATTTTACACTGTTATTGTCCTCAAATTGATGGATAAAGCAACAATATACCAGTGATATATCTATACAGTGTGAGGTGCATCATTGCTCTGTGGGTGAAGTTCTCCCATGCTGTTCAATGAAATGCTCTGTTTCTCCTCTTCTGCAGAAGCAGCCTTCCATTTTTAACAATGGACACTGTGATAAAGGCCTAATTATACTTGTTACTACACAACAAATCTCACGTTTTGTGTGCATTCAAATACAGTTTGACAGATGTTGGTGTACCAATTGACATGTATTCAGAGGATGTTGGTTTGTTGGCTTTGTTTTGCTAATGAGTGGGTGACTATTTTACTTGTCTTCTAACAGAGAATATTTGCAAGGTGAAAATCAGTTGTCCCCTGAATGAAATCAGAAATTCAAGTGGACCTCCAGCTTATCTCAGCCACTAAGGATTTAATCTTCCTGCCTTAGAGCTTGAACTGCTGCTGTGTGCCTCTCTTAGCACATCCATTTATCATACAATCTTAGAAATGTAGAATGGTTTGGGTTGGAAGGGACCTTAAAGATCTAGTTCCAAGCCCCCTGCTCTGGTCAGGAACACCTTCTACTAGACCAAGTTGCTCAAAATCCCATCTAGCCTGGCCTTGAACACTGTCAGGGAAGGGGCAGCCACAACTTTTCTGGGAAATCTCTGCCAGTGCCTCACCACCCTCACAAAGAAGAATTCCTTCCTAATACCTAATCTAAATCTCCCCTCTTTCAGTTTAAAGCAATTCCCCCTTATTCTACCACTACATGCCTCTGTAAAATGTCTCTCTCCAGGAAGGGTCTTGTAGGTCCCCTGAGGTTACTGGAAGGCTGCTATACTGTCTCCCCTGGGCTTTCCCTTCTCCAGACTGAACAAGCCCCATTATCTTAGTCTGTCTTCGCAGGAGAGGTGCTCCAGCCCTCTGATCATCTTCATGGTCCCCTCTGGACTTGCTTGAGCAGGTCCACAGCCCTCTTATATTGGGGGCCTCAGAGCTGAATGCAGCACTTCAGGTGGGGGCTCACAAGAGCAGAATAGAGGGTGAGAATCACCTCCCTTGACCTGCTGATCACAATTCTTTTGATGCAACCCAGGATATTCTTTGAGTGCAACCATCCAGCCAATTCCTTAATCTGTGTGATTGAGATACAGTGAGGGCCAAAATCTTTTGAACCCCTGTCTCAGTGCATTAATCTGCAAGATGGCTCTTGGATGATGACTGACTTGAGGAAAAGAAAAGTGAGCCTTTTTGTACTTTCCTTTGCATTTCAGATTTTTCTTGAGCCTTTCAAGGGAAGAAACAAAAACTTCCAAACAAGCTAAGGAGAGAGCAGTGTTATACAGGAAAGTGGTTCATTGTACAGGAAGCACCATTGCCTTTATGGTGGTGGATACAGAAGCAGTGTAGAAATGGACGCTGTCCTCCCCAGCCACTGGGACAGGGAGGGCTAATGGGATGGATGCATTATCTGCTAGACTCTGCTCAAGCTGCTTCTGCTCTAACCGGCCACACCAGTGGGAAATGACTGGTGGAGGAAAGCGGCCCCTGGCAGCACACTCAGCTTCACCATGCCAAGGTGGGCCACTCGTCCCTCTGCTCGCCCTTCTGCTGTGTATGTGTGGTGCAGCCATCTCTCAGATTGTGTCTGCCTCATTTAAGGCTTTATTGGCTGCTTTGCTGCGCTTTCAGGGATCTCCGACTTGATTTTCATGCATGCCTCCTTGGCAAGAAGCCAGCATCTTGTTTACCTCTTAAAAGAAGATTCATTAATATGTTTTTCCTGTTCTAGTTTATTTGTGTGCTGTTTACCCTGTGTAGGCAATTTTGCTGTCCTAGTCCTTTTTTGTTGTTGTTGCTGCTGGCTGGCGAATGGGGGAGGTTTGTTTTAATCATTGATATATTGGTGAGTTAAGTAATTGTTTGCAAAATGAGCCACAAACTGTTTGTGGTTTAAGGATTTATTTTCTTCCTTTTTTTTTAAGTTTCTGAGCCAAGTTTTGCTAGCAGTTATTTTTATGCAGCCCCACTGAAGTCAATAAAATTGCTTAGTTATTACTGAGCATTGTATTAAGTCCACTGTAGTTTTCTCTCAGGCCTTATTTAAGTGATATATCCAACACTGCTAGCACCAGAGGCCCCGCAACAGGACTAGATGCAGTGTGAATATTAGCAAATGAAGTCCCATATTTCCAAACTGCCAGGATAAAATTATCTGAGAAAAGTAAAAGAAACAATACTGAAGATCTCAATCTGCATTAATATTTCAGTGCTGCTCCAAAATCGGTGATGCTATTTTAGCAAAGAAATCAGATTCAGGTTTTTGACAGTGTAGACAGGCTGATCAAACACAGAGGCGAAAAAGTAATAATTTCACAACTTTCACTGCACTATCCTACAGAGAGTGTAACTTTTTTTTGTATCATTTTGTAAATGATGAGATGACAGTGAATTTACCAGAATTCCTTCCCTTTTGTTACATGCACCGAATGAGTTTTCAAGCTCTCTGTGGCCGGTTTGTATATTCTGGAGGGACTCTGAAATGAGAAGATGCTGACGAGGGACTCTGCTCACAGTGCAGGTAGAGTTGCTACTTTCAGGGAAGGGGGGCGGCTGGCTGGGAGCCCATCAAGTTGAGAGGAATCAGGGAGGCCAGATGTCCAGCATACTGCAGAGGCTTACAGTGGCCCTCACGTGGTTATTTAAGCATAGGAACTCATACAAAGCAAGAAGTGTAGCACATGCTTTTCCATTCCTCAATCCCAGAGCTTAATTAAGTTTGTCCCACAAACTGTCATTTGGGGATGAAATTATTTTAATCATTTAATCAAATCTGTTCAAGGTCAGATTGAGAGAAGGAACTAATGAATACGCTCTGGAAGAAAGACACTTCATGTTCAGTGCCACTCTGTAAGGGAATGTCTGAGATCAATTTCCTCTTCCTATAAAGTGTAGCATTGAGGCTTAAAAGATTTATGTTTTTTAAAAAGATCTCCTCATTTCAGGACAGAAAAAATGTGATTGATTTGCTCCCTGAAAGAAAGGAAGTGCTTGTCTAATTAACACCCTCATTTGCTTTCTTTTAAGGTAAAGCATTAGGCAATGCTGTGTAATGATCTTTTGTTACATATTCTGTTTCCTCCCCTGCTAGACCAGTGAGTCAGGGTCAGCAATGCAACATTTTCCACCAGCCCCGTGACCACAGCAAGGAGGATTTTGAAAGCCAGTTTCCACATGCCCTCCTGAGAAGAGAGACACATTCCCCAAAAGTGTAAGAGCTCTTTGTCATCCTGACTACCTATGTTTCAAGTTTAAAACCTGTTTCCTTGGTAACTAGACTTGCTAGGCTAGTCTGCTCACACCATGCATGCAGAGGCTACTGCATACCATACAAAGCTTATTGAGCCATTTAGCAGAAACATTTAATGCATTAGAATCTTTGTACTAATTTTAAAGGGCTCCCGAGAGACAAAAGATAACCTGTCTCTGCTGCTTGCCTTGCTCTGTAGGAAATCTTCTCTTGTGATGCCAGAAGGTATCGTGGTGTGGGACAGTGACAGTCCCTTCATAAGAGGAAAGTTGTTCTTCAGCTGGACTTGCCTCTCCACTGCAATTCCATCCTGGATTCCTCCCAAGTGTGGTCAGCTGCAATGCCACTTTGCTGTACTTTTTCTGTCTACGAATGCTGCTGTTATGGAAGAGATTCAAACTTGGCTATTCATGGCATATTTCTGTGCTGTCGTCACATAGCTGTATGACGGGCAGCTACTTGGATATTCCTGACTGGCAATTTGACTCTCTACACCCAGACAATGTACATTCATAGCATCTTGGTTGCCTGCCACCCAGCCCATCTGCTGGGTTGACTCTTTGCCCATTTAAAAGTCAGTCAGACAGGGGTGTAGGTGCCAAGAAAATGTGAGTTGAGAAGGGGAGTCTGCATAACACTGCTGGCAGAGCATCTTCAGCAAAAGCCTCCTCCTTTGTGACAGCCATCACTGCCAGATGCCTCCCTACAGTAGGTTACAACTGCTGACATTTGCGTACCACTAAAAGAATACACAAAGCAGAGAAAAGAGTTTTCAGGGTAGCCTTGGCAACTTGCAAAGCAAGCTGTGCTGCTGCAGGTATTCGGCTCTAAGCACAACTAAGAGATGCATGGAGCTTGCAGACCATTAAAAAGTTAATCAGTAGGAAGGAAAGCACATCGTCAATGTACTAAGGCGAACCTGAGGAAGCCCATTACACTTGAGAAGTGAGCCATTGACCCAACTGAGATGGCTGCAAGAGGCCAATAAAGGTATTTCTCTTCCTCTTCCGTGAAGATCTATAAAAGATTGTTAGCCCTGCCTAGGGAGCTTTCCTGAATACAGGGTAGAGATTCAAAGATGAGATCCCTTAAGATAGATCATCTCTCTCAGACACAACCGTGTTGTGCATTGAAGAGGATTAACTCATCTATGTGTAACCTTTATAATCCAAATCTGGAGAGTATCAAGTACACACATGGTTACAACACTGTCCATAAATGAGTGTGTCACTTCAAATCTGGTTGACCAGGATTATTTTGTCTGTGAGGCTAACTTCTGTACCTGTCTTCTTTGCTTGGACAGCCCTCTATTTCTGCTGAAGAGGCATTATTGTTGCTGCCCCTTATACCAGAAAACAGATAGCCTTTTTCCATCATCATATACTTCAAGGTAGGAAATAAATACCTTCAGAGTTTGTCAGTGGGAATCTTCCTTATCAGTGGTTGTGGATCAGCAGTATGCTGCAGCCTAGCTAGTATTTCATGGATATTTTTCTTTTCTTCTCAAACTTAAAACATAAATAGACATGCGGGGCTAGTCTGAACTCCAAAATATTTTAAATAATTATTTATAAACTAAACACAACAATTATTCCAAACCAGGTGAATAGCTCTGAGTGATCTGAATTACTTTCTTATGTTTCCAGACTTTGACTGGTTGGCTGGTTGGCTGGTTGGTTGGTTGATTGGTTGGGAGTTTTTTGTTATAAAGACATGGCTTTCCTAGCTATCCCGTGAAATGCAGCCTGGCATTATAAGATCATCATTAGTGCAGAGATTATATCTCTCTTCTCAGGAACCTAAGGAAGGAGTTTGTGGAAAGCACTTGAAATAAAGAACTGCAGTCTTCTTTTTAAGGCTTGCTGTAGTGAAAAGATGAGCTTGCAGGTACTGGGCAAGACTGGTTTTGTGGTCACCTAACTCCTCTTCCACCTTCTGTTATTTTCTCATTATGATGTTTTTTGGCCAATGTCTAATCCCAAGCAGAGAACCCACTTGCCTGAGTAACGTACTGAAGAAGTAATGCCCCACTAGTCATGCCTGATGCTGTACTCTGCTTTCCCTGGTAGCTGCAAGTAATGCTGAGGAATCTGGTGCTCAAAATGTTGTCTCTGAGCCAAGAGTGGGGGACTACAGCCTGAGGTGACAAGAAGCAGATTTAATGTGCCTACTTGTCAGTTAATAGTCAGCCTTCTGTTGTACAGTAACCACTCTACTTGCTCACTACAAGGGAATATAAAAAACAGTTAGAAGACAATAAAAATCCAAAACAATTGTAACAAATCTGTCTTGCTCCCCTCCTCCCCCATGCCTTCCCCTTTTCCAGAAAAGCTAAGCAGCATGCTTCATCTCTGAAAGTAGTATCAAAATTATTAGGTGCTGATGCTTATGTAGCCTTTGCAACAGCAGTCTGCTGTTCTGTGGTGTGCTAACCATGCGGCCCACCTTCAGTGCCTGTCTCCCCACCCTTATCCCCTTCGGTCTTATACCTTTGAATCTGTAAGATGTATCCTGCACAGTCCTGTTTGTCCAGTTTGACTGTTTGTCCCCAAACCATGTCACTGATCTGCTCTCCAGGAGGATGTGGTGGGGAACTAGGATGAATCTTAACGGACGCCAGGGCTGTAGGGACAGAGGGACTGGTAGGGGTAAGGTGAGCCATGTTTCCAGAAGAAAAAGAAAACCGGAAAGCCAGGTGGAAAGAGTTCAGTAAGCCATGGTCTGAGAGAGAGAAAGAAAGAGTTGTGGGGATGAAAGAGGAGGAGACAAGAAGAGAAAGCAATGGAGGTGCAGGTTTCATGGTGGTGCTTTCCTGCAGTCTCTGCTCTGGAGTGAAGCCTGCCAAGAAAGTCCCATTGTGTGAAAAACAGGTGTTAATAAAGAGAAACCATACCTTTGTTCTCACATAAGGCCACCTGCAACATGACATTTGGTAGTATCTGTATCCTGAAAGATTTGAATAGCAATATGTAAACCCAAGTGTATACCCAGGTAGCTGGTTGTTAACAGATCAGGCTGTCCTGAGCACAGGAAGCAGCACAGAAGAACAATTAGCATCAGAGAGGAAATACTTAGTATTTAATCTGACTGGTACAAGGAAATATGAAAGTTCTTACTAAGAACTGCAAAAAAAGTCAGATAGTCTCCTAGTGTTAATGTGCTGCAGTCCAGTGAATAAAGTTCCAGTCAGTGAAAGCAGCCTTTTTAAAATAGCACAGCCTAATTCCTCACTCTCCTTCTGTGTACTCTACAGGGACTCTTGCCAGCAGCCAAACTGCTACATTTTGGTCCCAGAAAAATATTGCACTCCCCTGCCCTTATTAAAGACTACCCAGAACTTAGATGAGAAAAACAAATATTCTTTATTTAAACTGTTTGTTAAAATCAGATTAATTACTTTGGCACGTAGTTTTCACTAGATATTTTTCAACAGAGGTTCTGCTGTATCTATTGGTAGCCATAGATCATGAAAGAACTGAATGATCAGTGCTAATCTAGGTCAATTTCCCATTTTGGATCACACATTGTTATGCCAGTGTTCATAAAATGCAGCCTTTTGAGTTCCAGATTGAGATACTCAGCATTAAAATAGTTAAAAGCATTTATAAACCTGTGTAATACATGTATGCTGCATACTCTCAGCATATTCTCTGTATTTATTTTGTGTAGGCTTTCTGCAGTCACTTTAATAAATATCCTATGTAAGTAACATCCTCTTACCCATTTACAGCATGGCACTGTGGAGGATGCACTTCCAAAACTGGCCAGTGAATTCGGAGGGTATAGCAAGAAAGAATAACCCCGACACCACCATCATTCACAGCTGGGTTAAACTAGCATGCAGCACTGCCACTGGAATAAGCAGTCTTACTTTCTCCTTGCCTCTGTGCATATTGCCCCCTTGACCCTATGCCATACCAATCCTGGTGCCATGTGAGCTTTCATGCAGCTGCACAGTGCACTGGGCAGGGAAATCCATCCAGGAGAAAGCTATGCCAGGAAAAGGGGCTTGGCTATCTCAAACATTGATCTATTTCCTGCTCTGGTCCCCTGCATCAACACACACCTTCTGATGCCAGGACAAGGGAGAGAGCAATGTAGAGTCAGAACAAAATGAAGGTGATGGGAGAATGGGACTGCTTCTTTTGGCCTCAGTGCCTGACCAAAATGTTTGTGGAACTAAAGCTTCTGGGTGCCAGGTCTGAATCTCTTGAATTAACGTAGCTAAACCATGAATAAAATCTTATTCTGGAAGAGAATTTTCTCTGGCCTACGGTAAGCAACATCCATTGTTTATTTAGTCAGATTCCTGGAATACAGACAATAAGTATATTTATTTCTTCGTTGAGGTTTTTTGTGGAAGTTTGTATAATAATGCCTAACTGCAGCAAGTAATTTCCAATCTGAGTCAGAATGCACTCCCTTTTATTGTACACAAACCTGAGATATTAGGGACCGACACATACATTTTGGCACGTTTTGGGGGACCTTCATTGTCTCCATGAATTGACAGTGTCATGAAGTGGTCTCTTCTCGGGTCTTAGGTATTTCCCAGTGTGAAGCCTATGGCATGGTGTGTCTGTGTGTGTAGTGGGCAGGAAACAAGTGGAGAGCAGCACAAATGACTGCCCCTCTGAAAGGTGCTCTGGCTGCTGCCCTTCTCTGAGTGGCTCTACACAGAATCATTAGGGCTGGAAGGGACCTCTGGAGATCATCTAGTCCAACCTCCCTGCGAAGGCAGGACCACCTACAGCAGGTTACACAGGAACATGTCCAGGTGAGTTTTGAATGTCTCCAGAGAGGGAGACTAGATAACCTCCCTGTGCAGCCTCTTCTGGTGCTCTGTCACATTCAACATAAAGAAGTTCTCATGGTCTTCCACTCCAAAAGGAAAATGAGGCTAGTGTAAGGGTCTGCAGTAAAAGATGCTTTGTCAGGTGCTTGGATGGTTATGATTCAGACACTCTCTGGCTTTAGTAGTGGGGTGTACATGTGGTAAGCACAGCTTTTGTCCCACACTGTTAGACAAGAGCTGTTTGCTTAACGTCTCTGAGTGAGGTAACTGTGTATGAGGCAAGGTCCAGCATGGCCAGTCCTCAGTGGAAATATGTGCAGTTTGGCACAAAAATGGAAGTCTTCCAAATGTTGCACAATAACTCAGAAAGCCAAATGAAAAAATCAATCCAGATTTCCTATATAGGAACCTATATGGGTTCTACAGCCTGGGTAAGGGCTTAAAAAAGTGACAAAGATGTGAATCTATGTCCATAAGAGTGCATAGTGCAGGTTGCAGAGAGCCCCTCACAAAAACAGGCTGAGTGATGGGTAGCAGGGTAGCCCAGCTGAAGTGCAGGCACTGCAGATGCATGGATGGGATATGTTTGAAGGCATTGCAAATGGTCTTGGGTTTCTGTAGAAAGCTCTAGGTGGACTTAGGTCAATGGGAGGCTGGCTTTGTTCAGTAAGAGTGTACGGCTATCTTAGGCTGGAGGAAAACACTTCAATTGATATGCAAAATAGGGGCAGAGGATGAAAACACAAATTCTTACAAAGTGCACCAGTCAATGTTAGGGTTGTGAAACACTGGTAAATAGATGTACCACTGAAACATCGGGAAATAAAAGTGCTTTCCCATCTTTACAGCCATTTCCACCCCTCTAAAACCCTCTATTTCTTTTCTTTTATAGAGTCATGCATTCCCACCCCACTCCCACCCCCCTGACCTTTTGTTTTACTATATTTGAGTTGGGAAGCACTTCTTTGGTTGTCAGAGTGTTGCTTTCATTTGCAGTTCTGCTTTGTTTTGCAAAATCAGTCAGGAATTTTTCTTGATCCAAAGACAATAGTTTGAAAGGATTTCAGTAAAACCTGTGAGAAAAAAGACATCTATTCTTCCCTTAATCACTTTCTCTATCATTTTTCTTGTTCTCTCCTCGCCTTTGCTGATGACCATTAATTTGTCCATTTAGAATCCAAGGAAAAGCCTGCCTTTATATTTTCCGAAAAAGCCAGTGTTATTTTCTGTCCTTTGCAAGATGCAACATGTGCAATTTCCTTCCTGCCTCAAGGTCTGAAATCACCACAACAATGCCTTCCCCCATCAAGGTCTCAGAGGCTCCTCTGCAGCAAAACACTTGAACAAACACTTAAAGTTAAGCCTCTGCATAGCCTTATTGAAGGAGGTGAAGAAGTATGAATGTACCTTGAAATGCACAGAATTTTTGTATAAACATTCTGTAAATTTGCATTCAAAAGGGAACTGATGAATTTTTTAGACTAGAAGTTGCTTTGTACTTGAAATGGCTTTTCAATTGATGCAAAATTTCACATCATTTGACATTCCACAAGAAGAAAAGCTCTAAACTCCTGAAAGCCAAGCTTCCAACTGGAATTATTTTTCTTTTTTTTTTTTCATTCTCACAAAACATGAACAATTTAAACAAAATGTTTAAATTCCTGGGTCCTTTTTGACCCAGGAAGAAAAAGTAAGACCATAACATGAAAATGAAGAGATTTAAAAAAAATCTGTTGAGATTTTGTTTGTTTGTTTTTCCTGCTTTGTGGTATATAAACCAGCCTGAAAGGTTTGAAGATTAGATATGGTGACTTCTGAGACAGAGTCCAATTCCCCATGTTCAGCATGGTTGAGTTTGATGTTCAGGTTTTTCAGACTGTTCTCTTCAAAAGGACAGTTTGCAACCCCTGCTCTCTGGAGCTGTAGATGTCTGCGTAATGTTTAAAGTGCTGGAAAGACTGGAAAGCCCACCTCAGAATCTATTCCTTTTACCTTAGCATAGTCAGATATTTGTCAGGGATTGCTGTACATCCCTAGAGGTGTTTCCAGGATCACTGTGCCATCAAGGTGTCATGAAACCAGTTAAGAGGCCCAAGGACTGGAGCTGCCTAATGAAGAACTGTAAATATTTGTATCAGACGAATGCACTGAGAAATAAAAGAGTAACCTGTTTCTGACACAGGCAATTTATTAGGAAGTCTTCGCACAGAGTCTGAAAGACCAGGCCCCTTGTCATTTGGATTTAGATGTCCCTATGTTGCTATCTGGGATGAAGTGTAGGATTTATATAAATACCTTATTTCCCTTGCTGAGGATCAGCCAATTCAAATAAATTGTATAACTGTTTTCCACACTAAAGAGATGTTTACATCTTGAGCAGCTGTTGGTGTGTTTTGGTCCTGTATAAAATCAAACCAAACCAAAAACCTATTTAATTTCACATTTGTTACCCTGTTTCCAGTCCTTTTGGACATAGTGGCTGCTTTGTTCATCTGACAGCATAAAACCCAGGCAATTTGATCAGAGAAGGATGAGTGCTGTTGTGCTTCATCAACCACCTTCCAGATGAGAAAGGAAAGAAAAGAGAAGGGAAAGGGATTTTTTTCACTTCTAGACTGGCTTTATGTGAGCTGGATAGAGATATCTTCTGTTGACAAGTCATCACAGGTCATTGTGTTCCTTTCTCAGTGACATGGGGAAAAATCTGGCAGCCTCAGATAGCAGGGCTTTGGACTGATCATCACTCTCTTGATATTAAATGCTGGAGCAGCCATCGCAGCTTCATTAGGCATCTCCAGTACAATGACTTGGAGAGTGCCTTCAGGATCAGGGACCTGGGATTGGGGATTCATAATTGATAATTTAAAACAAGATTCTCGACACCCAAATCAACTGCGCCGATTTTCAAGAAAGAGGATCGAGGTCCTTATTTCTCCCTTAAGAATGAAATGTTAAGTCTCCTTCTTCAGGGTTTTTTCTTTCCATATACAAATATACAAATCCCTCCCTGTGTAACTCTGATAGCCCAAGTACTTTAAACAGATACAAGCATAAGGAAGAACATAGCTCTTTCTATCTTATTCATTTTGCAATTCATACAGGCCTGACAAGAATTTTTTCTTTAGAATTTGGAGCCTGTGAACCTCATCTTGCTTAGCTGGTTCAGATCAGATCTGATGAAAGCCACCTTTGGTTTAGTTTTTTGTCTGCATTAAACGTCTTCTTGAACTTTGGTGTATGGGGCTGACCTTTAGAATAAAAAGCTGCCCTGGTGCAATGCAGCTAGAGGCTTTAAACAAGTGTACTGACAGTTCAGTGGAAAGTGACTGGCTTGGCTGAGGTACACCTGTCACATTAATGCTGCCAGGGGAACTTGGTGCTCATGTGTTTATTTGGGTTTTTTTCTTCCACCTGCTATAAATCTCAGTTATATAAATTTGCTGGGAACATTCACATCTACAACTCTGGCTCCAGAAGGCACCCCACATGAAATGTAAAGGAACTCAGTTTCTTTTTTTCTGGAATACAGGATCAAGAGAGGGCTTACAGATTAAAAATGAAAAACTAAATCAAACAGCAGTGGCTTATTCTTTAAGGTAAACAGAGCAAAGGCTATTAGTGTCAGCCACAGCAGCAGTCAGGTGCATGCTGACAAAAGACAGTGAAGAAATTTTTCCTACCAGAGGAAATTATTGGGGTTTGTTTACTTTTTACAGGAAGAAAATGATCTTTTTGAAGGATGCAGCCTGATCTCAATAATAATAACAACAACAGCAGCAATCCACCAGAAGGCAGACTTGTTTGCAGTAAAACCATTGAACATTATCCAGCTTATGGCCTTGCTTGGAAAAGTGCTGAGGACCTCAGGTTCAAAGAGGTTAGTAGAAAATTAGGTGATGCTCTCAGAATCAAGCCCAATGGCAGGATGAGGCAGTGCTTTAGGGAATGACTCCCAGATTTATCATTAATGAACTGCAGGCGAGGAACTCCAGAACCCTGAAAAATTTCGCCAGTAGGTAAAGCTATTTTGCACAGTCATGATAAAAGACACAGTCATTTGCTGGCCCTGATGCTGTTTTCCTTGCTTCTTTGTAGAAACAAAGCTTCAGTTTCATTTCCCAGACTGCCTGAATTCTGTCGTCCCTTCTGGGTTTCTTAATCTGATGCTAATTACTATTCATTTAACTACTGTTTGCTCCATCAGAGGTTAACTCCAGTGTAAGAGTACAAAAATGGAACATGGCAATGACAAAGTCCCTTCTATGAAAACGGCAAAAATCTGAAAGACTTGTATTTTCATATAATGGCAGGTACATATCAGACAGGAATTCTAATAACTTATAAATGATAAAATCTTATCAGTGAGAAGTCAGTGATTTCAGGCCTCTTAATCATTTTTCCTATGCAAGGCTGTTACTATTGCAGAGGAAAGACACTGGTCTATCCTTATTTTGAATCCTGTAGGTAATGCAAAGGAGACAAAACCTGTCTAAACAGCAGCATTGCAGTGATTACTTGAAATGGCATCCTGCTATTTCCTCTGGCTTCGGTGCCATGTGCAACAAATAATGCTGAATTAAATGAAGGTTAGGAAGAGTTGAAGGCAATGTGTATGCTGGGAAGTTTTGAAAGGAAGTTGAATCCCTCAAGGATGTCGTAAATTTGTCTCTCAGCTTCAAAAATCATGTCAGACAATGGACACATTTATAGCCTTGTTGCATCCCCTGCTCCAAAGTCCAGCCTGGCCAGGTTGGAATGTAGCCCCTTGTCTCCACCTGCTGAAGTGCCAACAGTGTGAACCAGCCTGAAGAAAATAACATCACACTGAGGAGTTTTGCTTAGTAATGATGCTCCATTTCTGTCATTATAACAAGAAACCTGACTGCAAGTGGATAATTTTCATTGATTACAATGGTTATCTTCTTATTAGTGCTGCTGTTTTTTCAGAGTAATGGCAAGTTTTGCTGACACAGCTAAACCAAATCAGTAACTGCTACTCCTGAAGGGGCAGACTGCATCCCACCCTTTTCCTTCTTTGCTGGTTTCTTTTCCTTCCCTGGTTCTTTCCCACATCTTCTTATTTCTTTTCTCACTCATAAGCATAATACCCTTCCCTTCCTCTTTAAGCTAACTCCCTCAGTTGAAAAAAAAATAACCCCAAACCAAACCACCCAAATACAATAACCTGATTTTTTTTCTGTTCCACTGAATTTTAGTGCCATTTTAGTGTACTGAATTCACTAAACTTCTTGGTTGTCCCTCCATGCTGCCGGACAAACAGCCCACCCTGGCACAAGCTAAACAGCAGACATGGATGTCCACACTTTCTCTTTTCCAGTTATTTGGCTTATCTTGCTGAACAAAGCCATACCCCAAAAACTTCTTCCCAATAACATTTCTCCCATCAGTAAAGCAAGTTTAAGAAGTTCTATTTTTCCTGTTCCTCTGGCTATTCCCACTCTGTGATGTTTTTCCTACTACAACAACTAATAGTTGGTTGTGCTGATACAACTATTTGTGGACACATGTTGCAAACTAGACCGCTGAGATGATCAAAAACCCTCTTCAGAAGTAGTTAAGGAAAACAAAATCCCTCTGATCCTTCTGGTGATTGTGATCAGAGCACAGCCCAAAGCAGACCAAAGCAGCACCTACAGTGCTTTAGTTGGCAAAGCTGGGAGGGTACTGAGCTGCAGCTGTGAGCCAGGTGAGCTTGCAAAGAGGGGAACAAAGTGTCCAGGGACATGGAAATGACAAACTATTTTACACTGCTTTGCCACTAGAGAAAACAAATGCCTAAGTTACGTGGATTTAGCTTTTTTTTTTTTCAGTAACAGCTGCAGTGAACACAAGTAGGTAGTGTACAGCACCAGATGAAGCATAACTGCAACCACTGATGTAAATACAAATTTTAACAGTGACTACAAAAGGCTAAGGACATCAAGGTGACAGCTGTGTTTTCAGCTTTGATCATATAAATAGAGAACTGCTGCCAGCTGGGAACAGTTCAGTCTTTCCTGGGATCCAGCTTTAACAAAGAAGCACTTTTGTCATGGGAGCTTGTGGGCCTTGTTTGTTACACCTGACTGACTTGTACTTAGAAAATATATAATAAAGAACATTTTTTATGTTTGGAATGAAAGAAGTGTTCGTCATCATAGCAGTGATTACTTGGTATAGGAAAATGTAAGGTACCGCATGATACTCTCCAAAGTCCAGATTAAGGAAACCTTCAAACCTACTATCTCCTAGTAGTTCTTTGTCTAGTACTATGTCCACCCTCAATCAACAACACATAACGAGCCACATCACGCTGTACTTTATATGCTTGTATAAAATACAATTGTCAGCTTAGATGTTTACATGAGATACAGATTTTTGTTTGTAAAGGATATATACAGTGAAAGCTGAATTCTTTAAACAGCAGGCGGGAGGGAACATTGTCTCCCCAGGGGGTTAATGACTTGTTTATATTAAATACAGAAATAGTCCCCAGCAAGTTTCTGTTTACGTGGAGAGGACTCCACCTGAAAAAAACATTAGTGAGTCTCAAAGTTAGATGGGGAGAGCCAATAACCCTTCAGGAGAAGTGTCAAAATTATCACTGATTAAATTGCAGATCACAGGTATCTGTGCTGGAGTAAAGGTTTGAGTTTGAGTATGATCTCAACACAAGCCTTTTCCTTTAACAGGATTTTCTTCTGAGAGTGAAACATAAGAGTTTCATTCTAAGAATAGTGTGCATGTGAGCATCTTAGCAGTATTTGAAGCAAAGAAGAAAAATGCCTTTGAGTGGATCTGAAGTACATACATATATAATCATTATTCCTTTTTATTTCTTTAAATCTGAATTGAAACCAAGTTATCAGTCTATTTGACTGATACTATTTGAACCACAGTAAACAGTTTTTTCGCATAACTGTTTATGCATCTACTTCTATAACTATTTCTTAATGTTTTTCTTGGGATAGAGTTGATTTGAGGGTAACTCAAACACCATTCTTTCCTTTGGATGTGGTGACTCTTAAATCATGGATTATTTATCACTTTTCTGTGCCATCACCACAGTGAATGTGTTTTGGAGGACTGAACAGTTAGTGTTCCTTCTCTAATTTATTAAAATTATTTGAAATATAGAGCATCACTGCAAATAAAATCTCTTTCAATAAATGAGTATTAGCCAGAGTTTCAAGGTCATGTACTGATGCAAAAGAGTGCTTGTGCTGAACCCTAGATATAACTGGAAATAAAGATGTTTCAATGAACCAATTGTAGATGAATCATATTCCCACAGTAAGAGATTAATATAAATTTGTTTAAAATTTCAAATGCATGATTAAATAAGCAAGTAAAGAGCAATGCAGTGCAGCTGAGTTGTTATTAACATATATCACAGTAATATGGGATGTATTAGATCTGTAATTGTGTGAATAATAGACATAAAGGAAGAATATTTATTCCAGGAATTGCTGCAGGTGTATGACGTTTAGGACACATTCTATCTAACTTAACCTCAGTGCAGTGTTTCAGTTTCAAGAAGGCTTTAGGGCCTGTGCAGATGGGAATCTAATCAGGAATACAGGTTCAGTGCCAGAGGGGACAGAACTCGCCTTTGTTTACAACCTGAGCGGCTTTCAGATTTTCACCAATTGAAAGTTCTCATTCAGCTTTAAACACCTGAATGTTCTCACTACTGATACTTTGCAGACATCTTATTTCTTGTTACCACGACTAAAGCTAAGCTAAGCACACACTGTTTACAATTGCTACTAATGCTTTGGTAAGCTGGTACTGATATTGTTATCTCAGATTATTTCTAATGCTGTCTTACACTATTCAATATACTAAGGTCTATTAAAAGAGTTAAGATTAAATTCCCGATCTGTACCTGAACCTTAGCAAAATCTTTTTGAAAAGCTTCTGTAGAGGTTAGTATTCATTTTCTCCCTGTTTGAACAGGTCTGTCTAGCTCTTTTGTGTAGAACCCAAGAGCTTCCAAGGAGTCATAATAACGTTTGTAATTTTTATGAATAATAGAACCATAGTTATGACATTGTAAAAGCTAAAAAAGATCAAAGAGACATACCCTAATGTTTTTGGATCACTGTTATATAGGTGGAATTCAGAAAAAAAGTGTCTGCAAGGTTATTTCTTCTATCTTAGAAGTTCTTGGAAGAATTTCTTTGGCTATTTCCAAATGTGCTGTTTTGAGCTATTGTAGGCATTCTTGGGCTGTGAGGACTTAGTTCTCAAGCCCCAAGAAACATGCAAGTCATCACCAAAAGCTAGCAAAGATATAAAGTATGTGCTATCAAAACTTCAAAGCAAGGAGAAAAAAAAACCCGCCTGCAACTGTGTGGTTCACAGGAGATTTATTTTCCTAATGCGATTGATTTGACAAGGAGAGCGCATAAAACACTAAGGCTATCACTACTGACAGAGAGGTGTGTTTTTCCTACAGAATTACCAGGTCACGTTAGCCAGCCCTGTGCAGAAACGTAATGGAATCAACATTTTGTTGTAAGGCAAGTGGGATATTAACCATGTGGATATCTCCTACTTATTTTGGCTGATATCCAGTTTACTATGGGATTTCAGCAAGCTCTGTAACTGCAGGTAATCTTGTAGGGGAGGAGGAGCTAGAAAGCTGTTCTAGTGGTGACCGGGAGATGTTTTGCTGATGACTGATCACAAGAGGTTCTACTACTGCTTTCTAGCTTGCTCTAACTCAGGTTTTCCTGTGTTTATAAATATTTCATGTTAAGCACCTTGTTATACGTGAAAGCTTTGTGTTTGTGAATATAAATCCCCAAATGAGATAAGGATAAAAATATTTTGCAAGTAAAGATAAAACTGAACATTCACGAAATAAAAGCAGATGAAGGTGTGAGAATAGGAATGCAGAAAAATGTACCACATTTGGACACCCACTTGAAGAAGTTGCTCAGTACAGAGTTAGCAGGAAGTTACAATATCTTTTAAACCAGTCAAAGAAAAAATTGATTTTGAAGTTGGCTTCTCTGTGGTTTTGAATTAACATCCATAGAATCCTGCTGGCTTAATCCAGGGATGTAAATCATGAATGAAACCGATCCATCATATTCCTCCTTTAAAAAAAATCATGATTTCTCAGCTTGCATTATACCCTTTGCATTTTTTTTAATTTTTCTTTTTTACCCTCCCAGGGTCTAAAGCCTGTATTTGAAAAAGGTTTCTATCTGTTACTAGGACTTTGTCCTTTTTCCCTTTGCCATAACTCACAATCAATCCTGAATCAGGATCCAAGTATAATTGGGACTGTTTTACGAAATCAATAGGAACATGTTATTGCTTGTTTTACTTGCAGGGCTGCTTTATTTCCTTGTTCCTTACTGTGCTGCTGTCCTGTGATTTGTTTTTTTCTTTTTAATTAGGAGACTAGTAGCCAAAGATGTAAATTGTCTTGTTGGTTCCTTTTCTGCTTAGTCAAATTGCTTTGTGCAGGTAACAGAAAGAACTTCTTTTATTGCTTCTGGGTAGAGAGGGTGGACGGAAGAAATGAGTGCAGGGGATTTTCTTTCCTTTGAGGTTTTGTTCCTCTCTCTGGATACGTGAACAGTACCCCAATAATGAAGAGTCTTTACTGCTAGTTTATGAAGGACCTGTTCCCACATGTACAGAGCATCTCCTCTCCTATAAGGTCTGAAGAAATGTATCTGATAGATATACCTGAACTGAAATCAAGTCTTAACTCTGGCAGTCATTGTGAATAGTCATTACTTCTGGGTGTTCATCTTCTTAAAAAGTTGGGATCAAAGATACTTAAAATGACATAAGGGAAAATCTTGGCCTTTAAAAGACCAAGGGAGTTTTGCTACTGACTTGACTGTAGTCAGGATTTCACCTTGAATATTTAACTTATTGAACATCCTAAGTTACACTATAGAGCAGGTGCTTTCCCGTCTTTCTCTAGTGACTAATGTCCCGGGATCTTGTAGATCCCTCCCAAAAACCAAACTGGAATTTAATTTTATTATGAGTTTGCCTTAGAAGCATTTAATTCAAAATCATGACCCTGTACTCATGTATTGACATTCAAGAGCTTAATCTTATTTTAAATAACAGGTGAAAGTCTTCAGATCAGGCATATGGTACCTATCTGTTTGTACAACAAGTCTCCAAATGGATCTTTCCTAGATAATTAACAGGTTTCAAGGCAGTGACACAGTGATAATAATTCATTCTAGAGTTCAGGTACGTACTTGATTGACTTTAATTTAAATATATTAAGTTAATAATAATAATAAATTCTATAACTCAGGCACTGTAAGAGCTTAAAGGCAAGCATCAGTTTGTTCCACACCTCCTAGCACATTAGTTTTCTAATATATCTTTTTTCTAATGAAATTGCAGTGGCAGAACTGTAATTTGGGTTATCTGGCAAATGTTCTTACGCCTATTTACATTAGGAGCATCAGCTGAAACTGACACATATTAGATATTTCCAAAATACACACCAGATTTATACAGCAAACAGAGAATGAGGCATTTTTAATTTAAGGTGAAGACTCCTGCTTATGATAAGTCCTCCATGTCATTTCATCACTATGAGCTCCTTTTAATAAGTATGAATAGCTGTATTGATTAAGTAGGATCTGAGAATATCATCTCCTACCGCAAGGCTGAATAGTCTAACTGCATGGCTGTTAAAAAGAAAACAAACCTGTGGACCATTGTTTCTTCCTCTGATTAGTCAAGAAGAAACATGTGTGCAGGGAAGACTTTGGTGCTTAGTCAAGTGATCTCCAGTCTTTGAGAGGGTGCCAGTCACCATCACAATGGTGGCTCCTCTAGAGATACAGAACAGAAACATTTTAGGTATCTGAATAAGGTTTTACTAGCAAATGTGGATGCTCTCAAAACTTGTCTTAGGTGCAGAGTGGGTCAATATATTGACCATCAAAGAGCAATTTTCTTACCTTTTTTTTGGGCCTAACCTGCAATTCTGAAATCATCTGCAATATGACTGGCAGCAGGTAACTCTTTTATACTCATCTTTTATACTCTTTTATACTTTTATTTTCATCTTTAATCTCTTTTATACTCATCTGCAATATGACTGGCAGCAGGAAACTCTTCTGCACATGCGTAACTCACTGGGTTTTGTCATCTTCTGTCCTGCCTTTCATGCAACAGAAAGAGGTACTATTGGTGTGCCTACTTTTGGTGGTAATAATGTGGAACTTGGCTCTGTGCCACCAACTGGTGCTGAGCATGACCA
>JANHGB010026725.1:2509-18577 GCA_026283785.1 Coracopsis vasa
TCTAGAAAAATACTTACCAAGTTAAAATCCATGGACCGCCTTCTCCTGCTTCTCTTCGCAGCGCGATGCGGAAGCGTCCGCACCTGCCCCCGCCGCCGCCTGAGGAGCCGCCGCTGGCGGCGGGGCTCGGGCTGCTGCCGCTGAGCGGGGCTCCACGCCGGCCCTCGCCCAGCCTCTCTCCCTTCCTTCCTCTCTGCCTCCTCCCCCCGGGCAGGGCCGGAGGGGCGGGCTCGGCCCCTCGGGAGTCACCTCCGCCCGACAACGGGCGCGCCGCTAAGAAGGGCTGTTACCCGGGCCAGGTACCGAGCAGCTGAGGATATCCTGAGGATGGATAACAGGTCCTGTTACTCACCAGTCTCCCGAGAAAAAGCACGCTACGGTAACGAGGTGCGAATGTATTTTTAGGACGGATGACAGCTATTAAAATCTGCAGCGGGTTTCAGAGATGCTGCAGTTCGGCGCTGTAGAGAGCTGCGAGATTTCTCAGCCACGCTTTTGTCTGTGTGTGCGTGCAGATGGGGTACAGACATCTCCATCGTGACTCACTGCTCCAGTTTATACATCTAAAAGTTTTGTGTCTGTGTAAGCTGTCACCCTTTGCATCTGGTAGGAAGAAATGGGCACCCACAGGGGGTTATTCAACCTGTGATTCTTGACAGCCTTCTGATAACCTGTTATTAACTACAGTGGGAGGATAACATTACCGGCTCAGGCTTAGACTTTGAGATTTTTTAGGCATCTAAGACTAGTTTAAATAAATCTCGTGTGGGATGAAAAGTCAAAAAGAGGTTGGTGTCAGGTGTTTCAATTCAAATGTGTAGTCTTAAAATCTCCAGCCCAGCCCCAGCCTGACCTTGGAAGATGCTCACAGTAAGAGATGGACCATGATCCCATGTTTCTAGTTAAGGTTCCTGGCAGGAAAGCACTGTGCCTGTCCTGCTGATGGTGTGGCAGGGGCTGCAGGCTGTCCTAACCTTTAGGCACTGGATTGCATCCTTTTTAAAACACTGCTAATATTTAAGGATGGCATGCAGAGTGAATTCAGTGAGGATAACACAATTCTCACTCTCAGTGTGTGTGTGGTGCTTTGACTCCCAGAAGAGTCTATGCAGTATGTGTGCACCTGTGGTAAGGCACAGGATACAACCTTAGTCAACCATATTACTGACAACAGGGCACAGATATGACCCACATAGGTTCTAAAAATGCTCCTTCTATAGTATAGATACATAGACAGGGAGTGTGCAGCTGCTGCACATAGCCTGAATGTCTAGCTGTTAAAGAATAATCTGATTTTAAATCAGGCAAAATACAAGGAGCACAAAGCAATGAGAGGGAAAAAGCATGCTTCTCTTCTGTCCAGGTGGGGATCCAGCAGTCTGCCTGCTAACACTTTACTTGGCCTCTGTTAAGTAAGTGTTAAAGACTGGGCTTCCTGTAGTTTATGGTGTGCTGAGTGGGTAGATGGTGCCAAACAAGACTTGTAGGCTCCTGAGCAGAAGAATGTAGAAGTGATGGCATTGGAAAGGAAATTCTGCCCCAGCATAACATTTCATTACTTATATTCATAATGGTGTTGGGCTTTTTAAACAGCGAGATACACCAGTGTGAATTTCAGCTCTGATTCTGTATAGTCCAGGATTTCATCCGGACCCTCAAGCAACCAAAGGAGGACAACAGAATAAAACTACACTTGCCAAAACCAGATCACAGTCTTGCCAGAAAACCTTCCCCAATCCAAGGAACATGGATATAAAGTATTTTGAGATATGATATTTATGATATGATATAGTATGTTATGATATTTTGAGAGGTATACCCAGTGCAACTGACTTCAGGTATCATGCAAAATAGTAATTTTGGCAGATTTACCAGGATGGGATCCTGAGAAATGCAGATGAGAATGATAAATTCTGAGCCGCTAGCGTTTTCCTTTGTAAGACAACAGTTGGCAGTAGCATCAGCACCATCGCTGACAAAGAAGCTGCTTTGTTTCTATGACATGTACTTGTCTAAAAACTAAAGTCAAGGCCTTAAAATGGCCTAACTAAAGTGAAGCTGTCTTGAAAAGAAAAAACATCTCACGGAGTAAGAGGTTGTGCCTGGCAAATAAGAAACCATAGAAATAAAACTACCTATGTGTTATGCTGATTTTTTTTCAAACTACAAACTTCTGTGGCAACTGGTCTGGAAAAAGTGAAAGTCACAAATCCCTTTACCACAGGCTATATCTATACTAAGATAAAAACACAGCCAGTTGTTAAAAGATTATCAAACCAAAAAGAATTACAGTGTTTTGTTCCGCATCTTCGCATTGGTTCGTCTACTGAAAGAGGATTAGCCTTTGTTTACTGTTTTTGTTTTGAGTTAGGGCTTTTTTTTGGCATGGGGAAATTCCGGCAAAGCCGGTATTCATTCTGCCACCCAGCATGTGCCTGAGCTGGGCTTGAAACCTGTGAGCTCCAGCTTTCCTGAGGGGTCACAAGGAGTGACCAGTTGGAGCATTGGCGAGCAGATTGTTGGTCCAAATGGAGCTGGAAAGAGAATGGCTTTCATTTTTCTCGCTTTTCAGTTCTGCATTAATTTATTCTCTCTTCAGCACAGTTAAGGGGGATGATTTTCCCTCATTTAGGCTTTTTCTATCAACCATAAAGACGTGATTTACACATACAGATGATCTTCTTCATCTCCTTCTGAAAGCAGGACAGTTCAGTACCCAAGAGAGGCAGCCAGGTTCTTTGTCATTGATCTGCAAAGCAGCCTGCCCACTTGGCATCTAGCTCCTGCAATTTCTTTGTGATAATTCTGTGCTTTATGTTATTTTATAAAGGGAGGGGAAAAAAAGAAAATAGGCATAACATGTTCTGCATAGTTTAGTGCAGCAGTATTTCCTTTCTAGTTTCCAAGCTTGTCACTGAAAGTACTGGCTGTTTTTAATCTAACATAACATTGGCTTCCTGTGTATTATCTCTCTAACTTAATTTTTGCTCTTGCGTCTCCCATGGTACTTCTACTGACAAGAGAGACAGTAAATGCTGGAACAACGCATTTCTGCCTCAGAATCATTTTTATCTTCTCAGCAGAGGTTTCAAAAAAGACCTAGTCGCCTCTGTATCTAGCTGTCTTTCAGCTCTCACATGCTCTTGTCACTTTCAAAGAGCACTTTGTGATTAAAAATAGCTTGATTAGCTGATAAAATTAAATATGCTTTGCACAGGGAGCATGGCCCTCAAACATCCTGGCTGTTAATGAGCGCTCTGTTTGCACATACTGTCACTCACAGGCTTCAGCCAAAAGGAAGTCCATGGTTAATGGCAGCATAAAAAGCTTCAAGAAGCCAACAAATGAGGACAACATTTTTATTTTTGAAGTCGCTTTGTCATCAGATGTTCCAACATGTGCAGTGCCACATGTTTCACATATGCAACCAGTCTTGGTAGCTCACATTTCAGAAGGGACATGTTGAGAATAGTGGGATGGAGAACCTGGTCTAGGCAAGATGGATGGCACAGAAGGGAATTTCCGCAGTGGAGTTCCCCCTGAAGTGAAACAGAGACTGAGTGCCTGCTAAAGGTCAGAAATATCACAGAAGTTTTGGGAGACTCAGTGGAAATGTAGAGGACCTGAAGAAAGTGGAAAGCCAGACAAAAAGAGAGAAGGCTTCTAACCCAGGGGCTGGTGAGCAGCTGTGTGGAAGGGGCTTTAGATGCAAAGCCACATGCAGAAGGTGATAATTCAGCTTTCTGCACATACGTTTGATGTCACCCCTCAGTACCTGCAAGAAAGACGAGGAAATGGGGCAGGAAAACCGTGACTTTCGCAACTCTCTTGGTGTGTGTACTTCTGCTAGTTAAATTGGCACAAGTCCAGACCTCTAGGTTTCTCTGTGGGCTGATCTGAGAGAAGCCAGGTATGTACAGCTTCAGGTCTTGGTTAATACAATCAAGTAGTCACCATGCAAATCATACCACCCAATGGCTCTCTGCAAAAAAGTGGGAGCAGCGGGAAGGCATGAGACACCTCAGTGCCCCTCCAGACTGAGGGAAGGTGATGTTTGAGTTTGGGGACCAACAGCACATGTAAAGTCAGAAGGGAGAGGGTGTGTTTCTCCTTTCTCCTGCATTTCTACAGTTATTCCTAACTGAGAACTGGTGAAGTTGTAAAGTTAGGCACAGTTAGCTGCTGCTCTCCACTGCCTGACATAAGAGCCGGGCACAGAGCGCAGGCTGGGGAAGTGTTCAGACAAAGCCCAGCACTGCAGCCTGCTTTTGGGCTAAGGGATGTTTGTTAGCACAGTCCAGCATTGCTGAACTGGCTGAGGCAGTCTGATGGGTACCCAGCCAGAGGAGCTCTTCTGTGCCTGAGAGAAGCAGGTACACTTCATTTCTACTGCAGAGGGGTTTTTTTAAATGAAGCTATTACTAATATACTGTGCTGCCAGTGTTAGAGTAGGAATTGTCTGTGGTTTTCCAAGATGTGTCTTTTCCAACAATGTGAGATCTGGGTGGAAAAATGGGAAAAAAAATATATTGAAAGCAGGTTTTTTGTTTGTTTCAGTTTTAAATTTAAAACATGGTTCCTTTTATGTCATCAGTGATCTTGTGAGCTCCTCTAACTTCCTCCGAGAAAGGAAGATAATGCCCTCATTGAAGGTGATAGAAAATGCTGATAGGAAATGCAACAAGAAAACGCAGGAGGTGGAAGGCAGGGAAAGCAAATTTATGTATTTGTTGAGGTTCAAGAGGAAGTTCAAAATGAAAAATCTGTTATTATTTATAACAGTGGAAATTTTGATAAATCAGTTACAATGAAAGAGAAAAACCTCTATCCCATGATCCTACTCAGTGCTAATGTAACTTGAGTCTTTCAAAGTTATGCCAAGTGTGGCTCCAATCTGAAGTCTTTAAGCCTTTCCCCTGCAGAGTGTGCTCTGCTATCCCATTAGCAGAGAGACAGTCATCACACAGCCCAGAAACGGGCTTACGTTGCACAAATAGCCAGTACCTCCATTGAGCCTTCCGCTGCTTGGCAATTTACAGGAGCTGCTGAAGAAAAATTATTCCGATGGTAATGTGTTTGGGGTCTCACAGCTTCGAGTGCACGGAGTGCCTCAACACTAAAATGTGTGGGAAATAATTGGTTTTAATGGAAGAAATCACGATTCCTTTTACATTTTCTTTCTTTGTCACAGACTTACTATTGCTGAATTAGAGATGCTGATTAAGAATAACAGAAAGCTTTCAGAACTCAACAAGTTAAGCCTTTGTGTTGGCATAATTAGGGAACTAAATCTTTCACAGCTCAGTCAAGCGAAGAAATGAACTAGAAAATTTGAGACCTATTTTTAAACGAGGATTATTTTTTCTCCAAAAACCCCCCTGTGACAGTCATCATAACAAAATACTTGCAGCTCTCCTGTGCTTTCATGCTGCAGCACTTTCATGCGCAGAAATCATTTTTGGGCCAAGAATCTATCTGCCTTTTTATTAATTTCAAAAATCCATATTGGCATGTGCAAATGAAAATGCTGAGGGCTCAGTCACTGCCCCTATCTTATAAATTTGTCCCATTAAGTCTTCAAAGATCATTTTGTAAATCCAGACTTTCTGATGCAAATGCTTTCCAGGAGACATTACTGTGCCTATATGGGAGAAAGATTAATGCCAGAATGTATAATTCACTTGAAATTTATTCTTGTATATGCTTGTGCTGGATGATCTAACTTTTATGAGGAAAATGTTAGTGGGCAAAAGGGTACCGATTCTGGGAAACTCCTGGGTTCCTGGAACCTCTGGGAACCAGTTTAGCTCCCTGGTTGTCATTACTGTGAGAAAGTCTTCCCTGGGTATGTTATGCTGTTAATTGGGGTTTCCCAACTTGAATGGGAGTCAGCAGCCCACAGTTTCTTTCTTTCAGCTGCCTAATGGGTGCCACAGATTTAAAAAAATGTCAGTCTCTTGCTTTGGGATCTTCACTGTGAGCTTTATAAAACCTGGCCAAAGGGATCACAGCGTAACTATGCAGCTGCAGCACAACATTTATTTAGTGATGCATCCGTATGCATAAAACACAGTACGAAAACTATTTTGGTTTGACCATAACCTTTATCAACAAGGAACTTGCACCCTGGCTAACCACACTTCCTCAGGCTCTGCAGGACAACTCTGCTTACGTTTCCAGTGCCACCATTTCACTTGGTGGCTCCCAAACAGAGGTCTTTGAGTCCAGCTGATGCTGAGCCCAATTGAGCTGATCATAAGCTGCTAAATATCAATAGTTTTAAAAGGAAATCTTCATGGTTAAGGTTTAAAACAAACTTTCATTACATATAGTTTATTATATTAAAACCTGGAAGAAATAAGTGGTGTTATTTATGTGTGAGGACAACAGAAGATTTCCTTTAGGACCCTGTGTATGCTCACATATGTGCAGACTCATGCATATCTGAGAATCCCTGTAACAAACAGACAACTGCACAGATGTGCTCATCAGCTATCACAGATATTTTATGCCTACTCACTGTATCAAGTTTGTAGTTGTCAGAGGTAAGAGAGATTTGCTGCTGTCTGCAGTCCCAGAACTGGTGTCTGCTACTTCCCCTTCTCATTGTCAGGACCAAGCTTAGGTGAGAGTAGGAAGTAAAGGAGCCATTAGGTATCAACACCCTGGCAGAAAGAAATGATTAGGACAAAATGCTTACACAAGTTTACTGTGAAGGGGGGACTGCTTAAATTTATACTTGACAGTTTTTGATATGCAAATGTCAATTGTCAGGCTCTTTGCTGCTTTAGACAATTTAATGCAATTTTAGGTTTGATATGACTGTGAAAATTGTTTCAGAAAATTTACTAAAGCTTTAGCATGGAAATCATCCACTCTTCTGCTCTCAGAGGAGCTTCACTCTTACATTACCTATTAGAAAAATAAAGAGAAAACCCACAAACCAAATTCATGAAACAAGTGGGTAAACAGAAGAAAACCACACAGTAGAAGGTCATTACAGGATATAGCAGCTGATTTACAGATGAGAGATAACTAATGTTCTAGCTGAACAACAGAAAAACAGCCTTTGGGCTGATTATAGAAATGTTCTGGAAAAACCTGATCTCTCCACCTCCTGGAATTATCCTCTGTCCGGGCAGGCTTCCCGCATCATTTATTAGCTGCTAGACTTGGCTTATGGAGAAGAGCATGTAGGCATTACTGGTGGAACAGGTCATATCAGGCTGCTCCAGCTTGCTGGCCATGAGGTTCATCAGCCAAAGTTGGAGCATGTGTTTGAACTCCCTATGCCTCTGCTCTGCTTACAGGAAACTTTACTGTAGTTTCCTTTGCTGTATTTTGGTGGTATTAGTTGGCTTTTCTTTATCCTTCCTTCATTGTCCTCAGTGAAGCCTAAAGCCTAAAGGCTTTTTTTGTTTATCCTCTTGCTGGATGGCCCAGTCACCCAACCTGCCCAGGCAGGAGCTACAGAGAGCTGTTCACATTTGTCTTGGTATTGGGAAGAAATGGAAGGAAGGCCCTATTTTACATCTTGTTTTGACAAATTGCCATACTTTGTGGTTTTAATGTTTGGGGATTTTTGTGTGTGTGTGTGATTTCCCCTTCTCCATGCTGTTAGGAAACACCCCCTGAAACCACTGCACGATTGCTGGTAAAACAGGCAGAAAATTTTACTACATTCTCTAATATTTTAAGTATTTGAAATTGTTACCACAGCTGCTGCCATCTAAGATCTGATGAACGTAAGTTTCCTCAAGCAAGGTACCCGACTGGGACCTTTCCTGACTGATGGATCTGGGCTGGGCTTAGATGGCGCCCAGGGCCATGAGCAGGTGAAGAGGAGCCTGACGGGGCTGGGCAGGGACATTGGGTGCCAACAGTAGCCCAACACTTTGTAACTGAGAGTCTTCTGCACTCTTGGCTTTCATTTCTGCCAAGAGTGACTTCAAAGGATGTGCTCGACACCCATCTACATCTGGGCTGTCTCACTGCTATGAGGACCAGGCTCTGTACTTACTAATGATAGCTAAAAGAATCTATTAGTGAGGTATTGTCTGTATATGCACAAAGTAAGCATAACACAAACATGGCAAGCGTATATCTTCTCTGAGTGTCCTTGATGCTTGCACAGCTGTATTGCAAGGCAGGTGGGGTGTCGCTGTGAGTATTGGACTGAGTAAAGTAACTTCTCCGCCATGAAGAGTCTGCTTCCAAACTGAGCAGAAGCAGGTAGCTAAACACCCCCTTTACATTTCGCCAGTTTGGGGGTTTATCTGCTTGGTCTTCCAAACAGGTTTCACCAATCTCACAGTCTACTGAATGACTTGAAATAAAGGTGGTCCTTAGCAGTGGTATCACCTCGCTTCTTGAGTAACTCAGCTACAGCAGACTTAATGAGCACTGGGGACTTTCTTGGAGGCTCTGGTTTGAGCCATCTTCTGAGGGACACTTCCTGAATACACAGACCCAGTCAGGAGTACATGGTCTTCCTCCAGCTATCTGATCCCTGGTGTCCCGACTTACTGACAGTCATCAAGGATATTAGCCAATTCAGCAATGCATGGTGCTTTAGGAAACTTTAATCTCAGTTCTCTCATTCTTGATCTGCTTTCTTTGTTGCTCTTCCTATAAAACTTTTTTTTTGGTGTTTTTTTTTTTTTTGTTTGTTTGTTTTTTTACGATTTACAGCATGAACTGTCTCCACCCAATAGTATCTTGGGCTTTGATGTACCACACCTTAGGTACCAACATAAAGGTTTTGTAGGGAAATGTAAATTACTGCTTTTCACAGTAGTTCAGCTTTACTGACTTCAGGGGTTCAGGTGATGCCTAGGGATTGTTTGGGGATTGCTCACTTTCATCCCTCTTCTTATGGGGAAGCCTGACAGTTATTCTGCAAGGAAGTCAAATAGATCAGCTTGCTTAAATGTTTTGTCTAGTATCTAAGATGCCCTGTGTCTGTTTACTTGGTTAATTTATCTTTATCCTGTGGAGTCCTAAAAAAAAATTAAAAAAAAGAGTTTCTCTTTAAAGGGCTGCTGTGAAAACAATTAAAGTAATTACGATTATCTGTGTTTGTGTTAAGAGACCTGTTTTCCTTCCCTACATCGCCCAAATAAGAGCTCCCTGTGATCTGAGTTCCAGCTCTACGTGTTGCAGGATGGAGTTTTACTGCCTCAATCACAATTCCTTCTGCCCAATAATGCACTCGAGCAGAAAGCATTTAACGTCTTTTCAGACTTAATTAGTGATGCCTCCAACTGACTCGTGATGAAAGTAAAATTGGTGTCAACACCTAACTGTGTGGCTTTGTGGCTTCTGCTGCCATTGAGTGAGACCATAGTCAAGAAAATGAAATCAATTTGATGCCTTTAATAGATTATAGTGACATGTGTCAATGTTGGTTTTCAAATGATGGATGTTCATCAGTCATCTCCACCCTCATCAGCAATCAGCAGGTAAGTAGATAGCTTCTCAGCTGAAAAAATACACAGGTTTCCACTGTAATACAAAACATCTTAAACAGTATTTACAGGATTGCCAGCAGCTTTCTAAAACAGTGTGAAAGGATTTTAAAATTCAAAACAGATTTATCTATTTCAGTTTGGAAAAAAAACAGACCAAATGAACAGCACATGGCTGGTATTTCAATCCTATTAATTTGCCTATCAAACTGAACTGCTGCCTTTCTATTGTTATTTTGAGATGTGTAATTTTGCAGTTCAGGAATAAAAAAGAATTCATTTTCTCGGTCACAGCTTTTTTAACAGACTAACACAAATGACTTAAAACCAGAAAATGGTATTTCCTGTCTGCATCTTGCAGCTCTCCTGCTCATATTAATGCTGCTTTTCACATTACCCCTTTCTGTGTCAGCCTGATCACTGCAGAAGAAACATCCTCAGAAGACAACTCTGGAAGTGGCTGCAGGAATTATAAGCTTATCAGCATGAAACAGATATAATTTCAGTTTGGTGGAGTGGTACTCCTGTTACCTGTGTTACCCGTCAACAGAAATGTGACTTATTATACATCTCTGATGTAGCAGGCTGTATTTAGAGGTTGAAATGCAATAAAATTAAATCAAGAAAAGTTGTCACCAAAGCCACACTATATAATACCAAGAGTTGCAATATAAACAATTAAAACTTAAATTAAAATTAAGCCAGGTTTTGATTTGTTGGTTTGGTTTGGTTTGTTGGGGGATTTTTTACTATGCTTTGCTCAGTACAGTGAATTCAATATCAAAATCATTCTGTTAATACCAAGATTACATTTCTTTATATATCCTTATATAAACTCTAAAAAATTACTTTTTTGATCAAGAGGTCTAGACTAGGACTGGAGAATTTTACTGAACAAATATAAAATGTAGCTGAGCAGCAAAGCAGAACTATTCCTTTTTTAGTCACAAAGTCAGAACCAGTTGCAGCTCCCTTTAGTTTTTATTATGGTGACAGGATTATTCCTGTTATTCTCACATTACTGTTACAGAGCCATTAAGATACAAACATTAGCAAAATAGTTTCAGTAAGACTCTTTAACAACTCTTAATTAAACAAAAGCACATGACAATCTCAAATCTCTAGGTTATTTTAGGTAGAATGGTTCAGAGACTCTATGAAAATATTTAGGATCATGTTAAATTTGGGGAATATTTTCTCACCTACACTCTCCTATGATTGGCCTTGCTGACAGCTTTTTCTCCTCCCCCAGCCCAACTCCAAAAATCACTCTCTGCAATTCAGGCCCTGCGTGCAGCTTTAGCTGCAGTGCTGCCGATGAGCTTTACTGAGCTCTGCACTTTGAACTCCTGGTGGCCCACAGCATTGTCTGCCCAGGCAGCCTGGACAAACTTAAATTGGCTAGTTGGCCTAATGCTTGCTGGACATATACAGACCAGTCGCAGGAACCTTGCTGATCTCATATTTGCAGCAAATTTGACACCTCTAGCAGATGCTGAGATTTTGTGGCCTTACTGAGAGCCTCTTTGGCTGTGTCTGGCTGCTGCTATTTGCTAGGCTGCATATAGACATGTGCCTCTCACGTGGCATGTACAAAGCTGTCACTGCCCTTGTGACATTAAAAAAAAAAAAGAAAAGAACATGGAGATGGATGTTCTTTTGGCAATAATAATAAATTAGTAAAATTAAAAGGTGGGGGAAAGTCAGGGGCTCACCTATTTCCCCAATCCTTGGGACTCTGGAAGGGCAAAGATCAATCAGGTATGAAGCTCATGGCGACTTGAATTTGAAGTAGGTCCCTAAAATTGCAGTCATTTTTAAGCTAGCAATTGAAAAAGTGCTCACCATTTTCCACATTACAGACTCTGCTGTTCTGTTGTCTTTCTCCAGAAACCAGTATGATGCATACAAATGGGTTTTTAAGTTCTCCACACTGCCTTATCCCACTGAACGGTCTTAGAAAGATGTTGCCATGGTTTAGCAGAAGTCACTGCAGAAATTACTGTTAGAGAAGAACTAATACAAAAAAGCCAGCTGCTCAAACACTGGAAATTAATTGGAAAACTACAACAAAGAGCTAATTATTAATTTAATCATCTCTGCTTTTCCTTAGTATTACCTAAACCCAGATGTCTATCCTTGCTCTAACAGAGTGGGTGGGTAACTTTCCTGTATAAAACTGGGTCATGGATCACCTGACTCATTTCTGCAATGTTGATAAAGGAAAATTGCAGGAAAGCTTACCAAAATGAAGCCATTTGATATATGACCTACTCCTGGGCCAGCTTTTCATCTCTCGCATAAGCCTGTGCCTCTGCAGCTGTGGGTGATGGACTACCACCCTGCTGTGGTGCTCATTAGCTCACACTGCTTTTACAGCTGATGCAGGCTGGTTGTCACTGGGATTTGGTACCCAAGGCAAGCTTGGCTTGGCTGTGTAACTCCTAAGCTCACATAGGGGTTTGTGGGTGTTATGTTGGTCTTTTAAAAGAATTAATTAAAATCCCACTGCTCAATTTGAAAAATCCCCTGTACCAGAAACTTTCCAATTTGGCAAAAAACACCTGGTGGAAGTAGCTGGCAGAAATGGAGGAGGGATCAGTGCAGACTGCAGAGCATCACCTTGTACAGGAGGGTAATTTTTGGTTTTTGCATGTTTAAAAATATATGAATATGCCAGCGTGTCTCATTGTTCTTCTGATACACTCCTATATTTAAGTGAGTTTCAGTTCTGAAATGCAAAGGATGCTAGTGATGTTCTGGTTATTTAGGTACCAAAGATGGTGCAGTGATATACCTAGCACCTGAGTGTGGTCCCAATGTGTGCCTGATATCCTTTGTCACCAGTACTATATGCAGTGTATGTAATATTGCAAGTAAATAATAGCTTCATCCGGCAAAATGCTGAGCACTCTCAGCTCTCTGTTTCTGCTGAAAATGAAACATGCTCCTGCTGCACCAGAAAAACTCAGTTTATATTCTGTTGGATTGAGCCTTATATTAATCTACTATAGTACTTTTAAGTGCAGTGGTGTAGTCATACAGCTATGCAGCCTTATAAAAAAATAAAACCAGGCTCTGTTTAGGAAAGTAAAGGTTGGGAATGCCAGCTTTCTTAATTAATAGAAGTTCAATGTGAGGAACATTTAGGATTTAAATGTGCTATATAAAGTGCTAATTCAAAGACAAGTGACAGCCACATAGCAGCCTCTGTGTTGTTAAGATAAGGCATTAGAATAGGATTTGTGCTATTTGGATGCCATTGCTTTTTCTTTTATACTGCAGTACTGCATGCCTGGGACCAGTCATTTCCCATGTCTGAGCCTCTCAGTATTTGTTTGTCTGTTGGTCTTGACAATAAGGCCAAATATGTAGCTCTTTGCAAGAACTGAAAACACTGTCATTAAAAGGACACAATATAAATATCCAGGTTTAAGGATAAACTGGAAATTCAGTGCTCCTCTAGCCATGCCATCTGCTGAGACCTACAGGCAGAGCTTCACTCATATAGTATCTAGAGATAAAACAATTTGCAGCACAGGGGAATAAATGTATTTCTGCAGCAGACAGATTAAGCTGCTTTCCTTTCGCATTCTAATCTGTTAATCACGCACAAGGCTCAAGTACAGCCCAAGGCAGACCAGACATTGAATGATTTAATTTTGCGCTCTGTATTGAACCGGATTTAATTTGAAGCTATGCTGTTACCCGCTGCTCAGCAGATCTTCAGAAAAATGAATGCCCATAATGAGATTTCTGCAATGAATCAGTGATTGTGTGTTTAAAATGGGTCACGGGGCTGGCCTTGCCAGGCCCCTGTGACAGCAGCTGCATTTATGACAGTCATGCAGGCCAACCTTTGCAGAATTCACTTGAGGGTCAAATGTGGGGGCACCCCATTTAAAGTACCTACCAGCCTTTTCTTTTTTGGTTTGTTTGCTTCTTATTTGTTTAAAAATAAGTGACGAGGGTCAGTAGCTTAAAGCAACTTCAGCCAGCACAGAAAGCAGAGAATAAAAATTACAAGTGGGAGTCATGTTTGGAGGTGAAGAGGTGGAGTAATAAACCCCAGGACAGCTAAGAGGATGGAAGCTGGTGGCCCTGCCAGCCCTAGAGAGAGTCTGCAGCAATTTCCAGGGAGAAGGGGACAGGCCCCATTTTCAGGAGCTGAAAAGGGCTGGGATGCTGGGAATGCCTAAGTGTGGTCTGGCACCCACAATGCACATAATTGCTGACAGTGTCACAGCAAATCCCGAAGGAAGAGAAACAACTAAACATGGAAGTATGCTTTGGGACAAGATGGAAAACTAGCTAAATAATGGGGACTGCTAAAGCATGCTGAAAAGAGGCTTCTAATAATTTCAGATGTTTTGCTTTTTCAGTTTCCGGAAGCCTGTGAGCTCCTCCTGCAATGCTGTCACCAACAAAGGCCTGCATGATTATTTTTTTTCTTTTTTCTCTGTGTGTGTGAAAGATTTTAGAGATGAGCGCACCTAACACCAAAAGATTCACTGGCCAGGGCTGGAGATGCTGTGCTTCTTCAAGGTAGGGTCAGATATTCATTGCAAGATACAGGACACTGTATTTTAAAGTGATTGGTGTCTGCACCACATCCTTGTGGATGCTGTGCACAGAAGCACATGCTTCTGAGACTTACTAATGATTCACATCAGCCATGCTGTGACATCTGCTGCTGTTCCTTAACTCATCTCACACATGGGATTTGGAAGTGCTGACCAGCAGCAAAGCCTGTCTGCTCCTTTGGGGCAGTGACTGTTGGCTGCCGTGAACATTTCTGTTGGCTAGGAATATAAGGAAATACTTTTGTGAGGAATTAAGAAATTAAATGGGACTAACCTAAAATAGGTCTGTTAGATCATCTACTCCCTCCCCCCACAAGCTGGCTTGCTTCATTTAGCACAGTGAAAAATACAGGTATTGCCTTCCATGATTACTTGATTTAAAACTGAACAGGAAAATGGAGAATCAGATCCCTCATGAACTGAATATATCAGGAAAGCAATAAAGAGATTGAATATAAAATTGCCAATGCCAACCTAATGCATCCGTCTTTCTTTCTCTACCTGTTTTGGAGTAAGACTTTCAACAGCCACCAGGAGTTTGATGGTTTGTTTTTCCTTCTATCCTCAATTTCCTCTTAGCCATGTTCGTGGCTTGGTTAACAAAATGTATTTGCATAGTTTTGGCATACATAGTACATTTTTGGCATACAAATTGGAAAGGAATGCTAACCACTGAAGGGAAAACTGTTGTGGAGATGAATGCATACCACACCTCACAGCCCAGAAAGGGCTATAGCTCTTCAGTATGGTAGGTGGGTTTGGTGGTGGGGTGGGGAAATTAGGGAAACAAATTCTTTATTCACTGTCACTGTACTCCTAAATATTTTCCTTGGATTTAGTGATAAAATCCTCAAGGCTGCAAATCTTGAAAAGGGAAAGGTCATATAAAGCAATATAAACTCTACTTGCTCTACCAGCTACTTGCTGGTACTTAGTACTGTTATGAACAGATGAGAAAGGTTACTTCTGATTTTTTTTTCCTTAAGTTCATGTATGTTTCATTTAAGTATGGAGGACATTTTAAGGGTTTTTTTTTGGGTGGGAATTATGGCCATTGTAGGTCAAGGTGTTCCTAAAGGGCCTAGCCAACTGCATTAAAACCCAAACCTGAAGAATACTGAAAACCAAGCCCCATGATGATTACAAAGTATCCCATTCCCTCTATACTGCAATGAGCCTATGGGCAGTTAGATGCTGCATCTGACAGCAGTTGCAGAGGATCGCTTTCTTTTCCTCACACCTCCGTACTTCTTCACATCCTATCTGCCCACTTTAATCTCTGACTCATGAACAGCTTGGAGATGACTACACTTACTCCTCTGAGTTGATCTATTTCCAGAAATTAGGGGCAGAATGACACTTTCAGGCAAAGAAGGTGATCTCTTCCAAGTTAGCTGCTTCTCTGGCCATCACAGTCTCCTCAGAAACATGCCATTTTGGTTGCAGGCCTCCATTTTCCCCTTTTCCTATGGCAGCTGCACATTTACTCCCTCCATCCCAACGCATTTTATATTCCTCAGCAGCTCAGGCATCAGTTCAGCATCTGTTGGTCCAGCCACAGAGGGAAAAAAAAATTATTATCCAGTAATTGGCTATCTCTCATCATGTAAAAAGCTGTTTATTCACTTCCTAAGACCCACAGTTTCAGTCTATCTCTTGCTGAAGGTGACCAATGGCACAGAGATGAATATCTTAACAAAATTAGGGTTATCTGCAATAGGACCAACCCTTCAGTGAGCTTTCTTTTGCTTTTCTGACAGTCTCTTAATGAGCTTCGGCATGCACTATCATGTCAAAGCTTGCATTTTTTTCCCCAGATGAATAAATGGAGCAACAATATCACTGACTCCTCATGACTATCCTGTTTTCATTTCAAATGCTCCAAAAGACTGGACTTACAGCTAGTTTGTGTACATGCCTTTAAGGGCAGCTGCCTTTGGCTACTCCAGTTTTACATGTCTGCAGTTTGACTGGGCTTCACAGAATCACTGGCTGGTTGAGACTGGGAGGGACCTCTG
>JANHGB010026726.1:0-10294 GCA_026283785.1 Coracopsis vasa
AAAAAAACCAAGTAATATTGGGAAATGTTGAGTTGTTGAAATCATTGTGATTTGTGGGGAAATTCTGGCTTAAGTAAACATTAGTTTTGAAATATTTTGCAGCCAGACATAACTTTAGATCCAAACCACTGAATTTGCATAAGAGTAGCCAATAGCAGGAAAGTCCTGTGCCTGGGAAGGCACAATCTAGGGACTGGCACCTGCTGCTGGTCCATCCTGGGTGAAATCCCTAACTGTTAGTCTGAGGGCTTCCTCTCCTAGTTACCTACACAAAATAGGACTGCTCCAAAGAAGTGAATGAAGCAAGGACTAACAGCAAGCACTGTTACAGTGCTCGTCTCATATATGAATGACCCAGGCCTTAGAGTCTGATATGGAGCCAGAACTTCAGTCTGGGTCTTGTCTCCTATGTAGCTGTTGTGACTTATTATTTGCTCTAGTTTATTTCTCTATTGCTCTTTTCTATTTTTCTGTGCAAGGAACTTCAAAAGCTCCAGGTTTTATTTCCAGGCAAGGTCCTCAGGGATAATAGTTCCCCACCCACTACTAGTTAATTTAGAGTATCTTCTTTGCCAGATCACAGACAGAATATGCTGCCTCTCAAATCTCTGCCAAATTCTGGCTTAGAATGAAAAAGAAATACCATTTCTAATGCCATCTTGCAAAATAGAATTTGCAAACTTTGGATTTCAGAGCATCAACAGGAATCGGTAAAACTCACTTCAATTTTAGAGAAATTCCTGAGTAGTAATAAGCCTGAATCTGAGAATACTTAGCCAAGTGCCATTGGGCACTTCCAGTTCTCTTGAAGCCAGATTTTCCCTTGGTTGCACACAAGAATTTCTGGCTTGGCATCCTGGTTCAGAGACTAAAACATTCTAGCATGTCTGGTGGAAGGATCCTGTTACAGTATATATAAGGCTGTTCTCACAACCTTCACCTGCAGTGATGCTGATAAAATTTGCAATCTTATGTTCATCCAAATAAGCTCTCCTCCTATTTCCCTGAGAGCTGGGGAGTCTGATCAAGTGTCGGAGTTTCTTTGTACTTAACTTTGCAGCAGTCCATCCATCTTCTTATAGTCTCAAAAAGATTGCTGTGTGGGTACTTTGCAGTCCTCCATCATAGGTGAAATGAAGGGGGACTAGTTTTGACTCATTAATTTTGTTTGAATAATCTTTGTGTGAATATAGAACCATTTATGAGCATTTTAATTCTGCTTCTTGAGGGCAAATAGAAGTGCACCTTGCCTTAATCCCCAAGAAAAATCTCTCCTTCAAGCTGTCGTAGCTTTCTATGTCAATCACTTAATTACTATTAAAATAAGACTTCATATACTGTAAATGTTAGAACACTTCTCGATGACTTGCATCTTACCAAAACACTCACAACCTGATTGAGGTGACTGGTTTTGTTGAAAGAGTAAAAGAAAGAAACATTTTGCAAGCAGTGCTGCAGATTTTCTCCCAAAACGGATCCATATGGATTGCTAACTCAAATACTCTTATGTTAACAGATAGCTAAATGAGAACCTTCTCCCCAGTCAGATAAAGATTTACTCCATAAAGGCTTCTGCAACTTCTTTTGGAAATATTCCCATCTTTGGAGTATGCACTGTGCCACCTGTTTATGCATTTATGAAACACTGCTCCCTGCGGGACAAGTCTGGGTTGTATGCTTATTTTGATAAAGCGGTACTTTAATCTTCAGACACTAAGCAATTACCTCCTGCCACTGAAGTCATGTCCAAGAGTAAAATACGTGATAGCTTTTCTCTCTCCTTTGAATATTTCCACAAATTAACTGTTCATTGTATTGTATACATGTATTCAGTCCTCCACTGTTGTAAAGCTTCTAACAGATTTGTAAGTGAAGGAAATATCTGGGACTCCACTGAAGACTGCCTAACAGCACAAGTAGATCTTATAAAACAGCAACAGTTTGGTCTCCTTTGAGTAAGTGTTTATGTATTTCACTGCTGGTACCTTGCAAATGCTAATCCAGTGACAGGCAGAGATGCTTACCATCTAGCTAAATAAAGATTGAAATGCTGCTTAATCAAATAAGCTTATGTTCAAATGTTTCCCTCAGGGCATCCAACTGGTTTGATGTCTGCATACTGTTAACCAGCATTGGGTAGTCTCTACATCCCATCCCATTTTATCCACAGCTGAGCTGTAATTCCAAATAGATGCTACTCACTCAATAACAAATAAGGATACATAAATATTTTTCTCTTATAAGGGATCTTCACAATTCTGCTCAGGGAATGGCTATCATATTAGCTGCAGCAGGGTGATTCATGGTGGTTTTCCAATACTGATCCTTTCTTGAATAACAAATCTGGTTTTGTCAGTATGTAGGTTTAACAAAGAATTCATAATACTGGAAAAGCACTTTTAGCCCTGACCGGAATTTCCTATGTTCTAAGAGGAACTGGGTTTCCTGCTGCTGTGTGCAGAGCAGCACCACCGAGGTGCAGATGAACACACGGAGTGAGCTGTCCTTCCTTCAAAAAAATCTCACTAATCATATATCTACTTGTAGAACTAGAGGTTGACTTCTTACATCTGGACTCAGTTCACAAAGTGGCCTATTGTCTCTTAATGTCACGACTGAGGATAGGACATGGTGAGTGGTATTTCACAAAGCTGTGACAACCCTGCTTTGTAGGTTGTCCAGTCTTTAGTCTGTCCATGTTAAAGATTGGAATGGTGCAAAAAAATAACAATAGGTAAGTTGCAGGGCTGGTTTTTATGCCATCTGACATAGAAGGCTGTGACTCTATCATTATCCAAAGACCCTGGTATGTTGCCAGCATGACCATACAATAGAGTTATGGTGGAAACCCAGATAAGTGACACTCTTGTAACTGATGAACAAGTGAAACAGAGGCTAAGAGGATTTACCACAAAAGCATAGGAGTGTCTACGTTAAAAAAGTAAATAAATAAAATCACGTCTACACTGTAAACTGCCTGTTGTCAGTATGTTCAGGTACAGAACATGGAACAATTCCTTATGCTCTTTAGGCCATAAAGCATATTCCAACTAGTCACAGTCACAGAGATTCAAGAACTATTTTGTGAACTTAAATACTAAGAAGCGTAGGTCTTTGGAGGGACCTGGAACCCGTCACAGCCAACCATGATACTCTGCAGCTGTCTGCCAAAATATCTGCTTAGAATGGCCTCAGAACAGAACCATGCACTTACCCATGAAACCTCAAAACCCTGCATAAAAGTTTCTGTCACTCTGTAACTAACCCAAAACATTCAGCGTAAAGCCAAAAAAGTCATCACAGAGGATAATATGGAGAGTAAAATAAGAAGAATTAAACATGTCACCCATGTACCAACCATGGTCTTAAATAGCAGGGCATTTGTAAAGCAAAGACTGTTAACAGACCCTGTCAACACACTGAATTTGGCGAGAGGAACCCACGTTACTCCATACCTGACAATCAGGCTTTTCCTAAACAATTCAGCGGAGGCAGGAAAGATTTTTTTTCCAATATCACGAAAATAGCAGTAAATTCTGCCCCAATATCCCATCATTTTCTGTGGCCATTGTCTGATGCTTCAAAAGAAAGTAACCCTGCCTACCTTCATTCCCCAAAAGCCAAATTATGCACTGAGGGCAAATGTAAATCTCTCTGGCCCCTGCAGGTAAACAGCTGGCAGGATTAAAGTATTTAAAATACGGTGCAGAAAAGGTGTATGGAAATGCAGTCTCCTTTCAAGCCTCTGTTACAGACACAAGTTAACCACTCAAAGATACAAATCACAACTTTTAATTTTCAACAGAAGGATCACTTCTATCCTGTCATCAAATCCTGCTTACACACTTGATAGTTGCTAGCATGAAACATTGTATTCCTTGTAGTCCTTCTTACATTTCAAAGACCAGCTCATCTCTGAAATACTAAGTTTCTATTCTTATTTCCAGACTAGCTTTATTTATAACCAGCTCATACGCATTTCCACTTATTTATCCAATATTCCTTCTCTGCTAAATGCTTTCTGAATTAAAATATCTAATCAGATTCCTTTTTAGCCTGACTAAACTAAGCACATTGAACTCTTCCTTTAATCTCCTGTCATGCCAATGGCTTGTCATTTCCCAAATAATTTTAGTAGCCATTGCTTTCATTCCTTTCATCTGTAAATCATGCCCAGTGCAAAGCCAAAACATTATTCAGAATGGGAATAGAAATTGGTTTGTTGTCATTAGAGCTGATGATATTCTGGAAATGGAAGAAACATGTTTCTGCCACAAAGAACAGTTAACCCAAACCAGCATTTGATAATAGAAGTATGAAACATCACAGCCTAAGAATTTTTTCAGAAGCAAAAATTGTCTGAAAATTGGCAGATTTACAAACCACGTTCTTGGGCTGTAAGGAGTCCGGAATACCAGTCTGGCCAATCTATTGAATGGAACCACTGAAAATTTTCAGATAAGCACCGAGAAAAAGAAGTTGCCGTACCAATTCTTCTTGTTGTTTTCAAAGAAATAACTTCTAACTCATTAACTAGTTGCAATCAAGCATGGAATTGATTAAAGACAGTAGTTTTTAACTGCCTTCCAATGGCACTGAAATGCTTTGGGTTTAGCAGTTTGGTTTCAATATGGGTGACATTTCCATGCTCTTGTATTAGACTAAGTACAAAAATAAGAAATTTGTCTTAAAACAGAGAATGATTTAGAGTATTAAACTGAGGATAGATTTACACTTTTACTTTCTTTGTTGATTTGGTAGTTTTCCAAAGAAAATTCTATCATCAGTTAGACTAAAAATATTATCACTTCTCTCTGCAAACTTTGTCTTACAAACTTCAAAACAACAAGGAAAAAGCTAGCTGAATATATAGCCACCAAATAACAAATGGTGATTGTTTTCTTACTAGAATGACCTGGCCCGTGGTGGTGATTGGGCTACTAGTATTTACCTTCCATTTGCAACACAGCTTGCTAATCTAATGATTATTTGTGTGTAGTCACAAATAAGATAGATGGAGGAGAAAGGGAAGTTATTCATCAAGACTGCAGACTGCAGTGTGACAGTGGTCAATGTATATCAGGATTGCAACTGTTGAAACAAATGCTGATTTGCTAAGCACAGATTGTTTACGAAAAGCAATGTGTTAAGATATTCCTTTGATAGCTTTACTTTTCTGTTCCTTATTAAAGACTGTTTGTTATAAATAGTGTAAACTTTCATTGGAAGCATATTCCCTTAAGCATGCAGCTAAACAAACTATAATTTAACCTTAGAGCTAAGAACAACACCATAACTAAATTTTTAGGATTGAGTGAAATTAATAACAACTCAGTTAAATCATCAAACTGCTTGTTTCTAGCTGATCAAGATTTTCACTTTCTTCACAACAGTAACAACAACAGTTTCTTCAAAAGTAATCAAAGAATGTAAGCAAAATCAGTTTTCATTGAATTATTATTTGAATCCAAGCAAAATTCACTTTCGTCAGGCTGCCAAATGGAATATGACTTTGACTTGAAATTCCAAGGTTCTGTGGCAAAATTTATCCTTCAAACTTGCTGGTTCTCAAACACTGGTAACAGTGATAACTGAATAGCTTACTATGTAGCACATAGCTATTTTAATAGACAGTTGCTTTACTAAATCAGCTTTCAGGAACAAGTTCTTTAAATACGTTGCAGTGTAATATCTAGAGGTAGTTTTTTACAAAGGGAGATGCCACATGAGATGATACACATATTCTAGCTTGGATTGGGAAGAGGGAATTGTGTGAACAATTGGACTCAATGACCTTAAAGGTCTTTTCCAGCCAAAAAGATTCTCTGATCCTATGAAGAGCTGAAACTTGGCTATGGCCACAAGAAGTTCCATTCTGTTCTGGGATTAAAGTGGATTTGGAAACTACTGATCAACAGATAGTATTAGCAAAACTTTTGGGTTTTGTGTGGTTATCACAGATGTAAGGTAGTAAAATTTATTTCATGATATTGATGCTGAACACTTTGAAAAAAATGAAAAATGAATGCATGATGAAGTATATATGCACATAAATCTGATTTTGGGTTTTTAAGCTGGAGTACAGTGGCAACCTTTTGCCACAGTATGCTGTTCCTTGGGGTGTTCCAGTGAAAAGGAAAAAACTGCTCTTTGCACAGGAAAAGCTGTTAGATAGAGATTAATATTCCAAGTTCTCAGAAGTACCAACCCTAGACTGTCATATAAAATAGTAGCACAATGGAAATGCAGTAACAATGGAAATAAAAAGATAAGAATAAAATATACTGTGTTAGCTAAACAATTCCTAAAGCTCTGCCAAAGTCACCATTGTCATTAAGAGCAAGCTGAGGGATTCCAGAAGTGAGACAAAGTTTATACAGATTAAATCGTCAAAAAAGGCTGTAACTGCCTATTCACTGTTGAATGATGAAGTTGCTGCTGAGTTTTTGAACATGGTATCTTGATGAGCATCCAGAACTTGTGGACTAGAAGGAGCAAAAGTACTAATCACAGTATATCCTGTTGCTCTTACATCATCTGCGCAGACAGCATCTGGCCTAAGCTACCAAGACAGCACTGCCTTTCAAAACAGTGCACCAGCAAGGATTTCTTCTCATTGTGCACTTCATGTGTGGTTAAAAACGTAGTTGTTGGTATTGTGAGCCATGCTGACTTCTCAGGAAGCCCCAGACAATTAAAAATAGAACAATGCTGTAATAAGAAACACACCCTGAGTGCCTTCTCTTTGGTAAAGAGCAAGATGCGTCCTTTCTGTCCAATATGGTAAGCCAGTAAGAATCTCACTCCAGCACTTCACTGTCTGAATTCTCTTATTGCAATGGATGTTGTGTTTCAAATAAGATCTAGAATTAAAAGCTTTATTGCTAATTTAGAAAACTAAACCAATACTGAAACAACAGCTTTTAACACAAAAAGGGATGTTAACTCAGCTGACCACTGCATGTCCCTTGTGTTCTTTCCCACTTGGTGTGTCTGATGCCTTTCTGCCTATGTGTGGCAGAAGCTCATGGCAGATAGAGTGATCTTAAACTAGCCAGGTAAGAATCAGTCCATGTGTGTTTAGCTCTTAATAAGAATTTACATGCCAGTCAGCATTATTGTTGTAAAGCAGTGCACAAGATCAAAAAAAGGTCCACGCCAAAGATAATTCACGCTAAGAGTAAGAACTCATCAATGCCTGTGGGCTCAGCAAACTGTCTGTACTGACAGAACCAAGGGCTCCTCTTACCAGGGGGCAGTGAGGTCCATTCCCACCAGAGCTGTATAAACCTTTACAAATCTTTGTTGATGTGTCTTAATAGGGAGGGTGTTACATGATGGAGGTATGCAAGAACAGAGGCCACAAATAACATGCTTCCATAGATGTGGTTTTTTAAGGTGTAAAAATTTGAGCCAGTTGTTGTGCATTAGTGTACCCGTGCGATACTGGATTTCGGTGCCTGTCCCAGAGCTTACAGAGATGAGCATGCAGCAACATGCACTCCACATAAGAAAGAGTTACAAGGTAACTGACATTTTTCCTAGACTTCAATGTATAGCAACAAATTACTCACATCCTGATAATATTATATGTATAATGAATAACCTGTACTATTCATGTTTTGTACAATATTGTTCTTTTAAAACTTCCATTGCCTCACATACATGCACATTCTCTCACAAGCTCCCTGCCACTGCACAGCACCATTACAAGGAAGAACTTGTCACAGTTTCTGGTTTTAAAATCCACTTTCTCAGAAATTAATCAACCTGCTGCTAAAAAATTCTCCACAAATGCTCCTCCTCTTTGGACTGGTGATATGTGAGTAACAATTAAAGCAGGCATGTGATACAGAAGAAGGACAATATCCAGGAAAAAAAAATACTTTTGTGAGGGAAGAGGTGTATTTATTTTGTCTTACCCTGAAAAAATGTGATGTAAAATTCAGGTCTATCATTTTAGCTACTATACTAGTACATTACTGCTGTTCTGTAGGTAAGTTATGATTTCTAAGTCAGCCAGTCATTGAAACTTTTGCTACGTGTGTAGAATATGAATCCTGCGTGGATTCTTGAACACATCAAATGTCCCCTCTACAAAGAGACATGGAGAATTCTGCTTTACTAAGACGGTAATGTCAATATAGTTTTCTATTAGAAAATACGTCCAACATGAAAATTGAGGTTTTGTCGTAGCTCCTGGTTCCTGTAATGCAATATATAGCAGTTGCTCTGAAACCCCAGAGGCTGTAGCTTTGAGTTGTCTTTCTTTTATTACTTTACACAAGCTCTCTTTTAGAACTGGGAGGGGAGGAGGGGTTAGAAATGTAAACATAAACTGAAGTGGTCAATGATACCTATATGGAAACATCCATTTTCAAACCCAGACTTCAGTTTTGTCTCCCAGTTTCAGACAGCTGCCAGACTGTGCTGGTTTCTGTACATTCTGTGGTCCACAGCTCCTGTTTGCATCACTGCTATAGTGGAATAACAGAAAATGTAACCATTTTTATAGTGGCTAAGAAAGACTATTAAAAAACCTCTAAAATATAATAATAAAAAAAAACCCAGCAGAAAGTAGACTGGATCTAAGAATTACAAACAGCCCATCAAATAAAGCACTTTATGAAAAAACAGAAATATTTTTCAAATCTAATAATAAAAGGATGTTAAAGTCTATCTGACTATATGGTTGGAGAGACTTAGAAGTCTATTAGATATTCTACTACACTTTCTTAACTCATTTTGCTGCTTGTCTTCTTGGCCCTGAAAAAAATCATCTTAATAGACTTTATAAGCATCTATGTGAATCATAGGAAGGTCATAAGATTCATAAAGATGAAATAAACCATCCAACCCTATTCCCCCCTCCCCAAAAAGCTTCACTGCAGATCAAAATGGTCTAATATTAATACTTTAAAATGTTGAATCTGTAAATCGACTGAGATTTTGCCAGCAAAATTACACTCCCTTTCCCAAGGTTCTTTTCTGACTTAGTACTCAAGCAGAGGTAAAAGTTCCTCTAGAGAATTTATTTAGAATGTTACTTTATGCCACATAGACAAAAACAGTACCCTATTTTTTTTCAACCTTTAAGCATTAGAGGTGAGCCATTCAGAGAAACACACAACAAATGAATAATTTCATTACTTGCTTAGGCAGACTCATGACTTCCATTTTTCTGTTTGACTTTGAGGTTCAAACATTTAAAAAAAAGAGTACTTTCACTTTCTTTGCATAGCCTTTCTTTCTATTGTATGTGTATGAAAGTCAGGAATTAAACTTCCTTTAAGCTTTTCCACAAGAAATAAAATGTTATTGGAACATGTTGCTAAGAATCGTTGCGACAACATGATCCCCAATAGAAGTAAATATTAATGGTTTTGCAGCATTCCTAAATATTTTCTTCTGCCAAAAGTTTACGTATGTTTTCCTGATAATCACAAGAGAAACACTGTTGAATATAATAAATAGATAGATTAGATGTTAATCCTACCATAATTTTCACTTATATTTGTGAGTCAGTCTGGTCCAAGGACCAACTGCTGGCAATTATTTAAAACATCAGTTTTAGCAATATGCGTTAGATAGATAGTAACTTCACCTTATCAGGAAAAAACAGTTCTGAAACTGTTGATCCAGTCAAGGCTGATGATTGGAATTTCTTTAAGGAAACACTAGAAGAAGACGGAGAATAAATTAGTAATCTAGTTATTTCCAAGCCACTTTTGTGTTTCTGAAAAAAATAGTGCAGGTTTCAAAAGACTATTTTGGTAAAAGCAACATCTTTCTGTTCTACAGAAAGTTCATCTACATCTAAAGATTGTAGCTTTAGATTAAGTAATAATTTATATTTTTTTTAACCTACACGTGTCTAACTCTGCTGTAAATAGAAAGATTAAAGAGAAGGAAGTGAAAGAGGGGAGGAAGAAATAAAACAGAGGCAGGAATGTAATGAACTCTTTTTCATGACCTCTGGAATTTCTAGTTGGTTTTCATTATGCAACACTGAGCCCAATTCAAGAAGATAAACTGGTGGAAATGGAACATAATGGTCACAACAACCCCATGCAATGCTACAGGCTTGGGGAAGTGTGGCTGGAAAGCTGCCCAGCAGAAAAGGACGTCGCGGTGTTGATCAACAGGTGGCTCAACATGATCCAGCTTGCGCCCAAGCAACCAAAAGGCCAACAGCTTCCTGCCCTCTATCAGCAATAGTGTGGCCAGCAGGGCCAGGGCAGTGATCATCCCCTTGTACTGGGCACTGCTGAGGCCGCACCTCAAATCTTGTGCT
>JANHGB010026732.1:0-23876 GCA_026283785.1 Coracopsis vasa
CAACTCTGTGCATGCGGCCATCCAGCCAGTTCTTTATCCACTGAGTGGTCCACCTATCAAATTGATGTCTCTCCAATTTAGAAACAAGGATGTCATACGGGACAGTGTCGAACGCTTTGCACAGGTCCAGGTAGATGACGTCAACTGCTCTGCCCCTGTCCATGAGTTCCGTAGCCCCACCGTAGAAGGCCACCAAATTGGTCAGGCAGGATTTCCCCTTAGTGAGGCCATGCTGGCTGTCACCAACCACCTTGTTGTTTTTCATGTGCCTTAGCATACCTTCCAGGAGAATCTGCTCCAAGATTTTGCCAGGCACAGAGGTGAGACTGACTCGTCTGTAGTTCCCTGGGTCATCCATTTTCCCCTTCTTGAAAATGGGGGTTGTATTTCCCTTTTTCCTGTCATTGGGAACTTCACCTGACTGCCATGATTTTTCAAATATGATGGACAAATCCTTGGAAGATACAAGATACACACAGTGGCCACAATGTTGTCAACATCCTGTAGTGGTGTGTAATGTGGAAAGAGGTAACAAAGACTTCAGAGGAGGAAAGTAAGGTTACTCTGTGGCTATGTATTATCTCCAGAGGTAAGATAGGAACGTGCAGTGTTTAGAGATCATCTCTCTAAGAGGTGCTTAATGAAGGAAAAATGAAATGGTGAGTACTCTTTGGAGTATTTCAGTAGCCAACCAGGCTCTGATCTCTGGGCCATAGATGAGATGAAAATATGAAGTTACATTGTTTTCTTGTTTATTTTCAGTGTTAGCAGCTACTGAGGTAGCGGAAATAATGACTCGAGTCTAGGACTTAGGTGGCAGAGGAAACTTCATGCTCTGGTCTCATTTAAAATGCACTTCACGCTCTGAAAACATTTAAAGTGGCTATCAGGAAGTATTTCCTGACATACAAACGTTGACTGGTTATGCTTGTCAAATGAATGGTGTTCATCCACTGTTTTGTTTTCTTTGGGTTTTACTGTGCTGGTAGTTCATATCCTAAAACTTGCTAATGAAAAGTACTTATTTTCTACTACAAGGAGAGTCATACCTGGGAATTATGTATTTTCACTGAAAATTGAATGAAAGGATTCCACTGACTTTCATCTGTATAGATGCATTTCTTGTCACATTCATTTTCTCAGTGATTGCTGCAGTACTTAGGGTGTAAGTGATCAATCATGTGTAAGACCAGCATGACCAGCAAACTTGATTTTACTGTATGAAAATTTTCATGCTAAATTCAACAATGCAGATGGAATGAGTTGTTTTCTCACTTCCTTGTCTGCTTACATTATCTCATCTCTAACCTCCATGTGTGCTGTTGAGATGTGTGTAATATTTAAACATTCTCAGTAGCAAACTTAACTAGTGTTTCTAATACTCAGTATTTTCTTCAGTCTTCCTCATTTTCCCCATTCTACATTTCAGGAGATGCCCAACAAGGCGTATTGTTTATATATCTGAAGTGATTTTGCACAGAAGGGTTGAATGCACAGTGTGTGTTTAGTTGTGGAAACTGAAAATGAGTTGTGGAATTGCAGAGTCCGGTGGCTGCAGCTAAGTAGTAAGTGCTTAAAATACAATTAATAAGCAATCAAACATGAAGTTGTTTTCTTGACAGGATGCTGAGTAGTACTGAGAAAAACTTCGTGATCCCACAGAAACTGTGGAAAATAAACATCCTGGGAGCTGCATTAAATATGTCCTGCTGGTTAAACAGCAGTGCTTTCTGATGTCTCTTGATCTGTGGTCTTGAGGAGCTCTGGTGTTGGACAAATACTACCCCTGCTTTGCAGAAAGAGAAAGCTGAAGCTCAGAAATTTGCCTGGGGTCATGGACTGGAGGTATTTGTGTAGGGTTACACTGATGATAAAAGGCAGAATAAAAAGAAATCAGTTCTTCTAATAGCTAGCCTTGTGCCTCTGACCATGTTTTGGTTAATTTTACAATTGGCTAGCCACCTGTTAAGATAACACATTTTATCATTAAACAAAATTAATTTAAAAAATGGCTTGAAACTGTCTGATTTTAATGGGATCTGAATATTCTTAGTTTTAATCTGCCTCATGAGGCTTGTCTTTCTTCTGGGAAGTACATTGTTACATCATTAAAATATCATCCCCTACTGAGAGAGAAATCGGTCCCATTCACTAAATGGCAATGCTGAAACAATGACAAGTATTTCTAAAAACTGCATTAAAATTCATTTTTTTCTTTCATCTGCAAGTTCTCTGGTTCCATTAACCAATGGGTGCTCAGCCTGCTTGTAGCTGCGTGTGCACAGCCAAATTTGTTAGCTGTGGTGGCAGAAGGTTTGAGAAGCAGCAATGAAGACTTTTAGTTTTAAATCATTTCACTTTTCCACAGTGATTTTGTTTGGAAACAAACGATTGATCACAATTTTTCGCTCTCTGGCTGCTTCTAGTTCTCCTCTGTACTAAGAATTGAGAAACATCCAATTTAATTTTCCCTCCCCCCCACTGTTGAAACAGGGTCTGTGCATTCATCTCAATGAGAGCAGCAGGATGGAGAGAATGAGGAAGAATAGGAAAGCTCAGCAAGGGGTCTTTCCCGTTGTCTTGAGGGAAGGACAGAAGTGTTTACAGACACTGAGCAGGAGCCGTGCAGCCTCTTGGCAGAATCCACTGGAGTAACCAGTTTGGACTAGCAGAAGCAAAAGGCCTTAGTGCTGGTTTAATTTCCCTCATCCCGTGGTAAGAAGGGAAATGTTGCGGGGATATACTATGAAGGAATGAAGAACTTAAGTGCTGTTGTATATTAGCAAGACAGTAGTGAGTGTACTTCCAACTGTAGTCTAGATGGCCCATCTTTTTCAGAACCACCTTTTTCAGGAGCAAAACATTTGAAGAAGATTGTAGAAAGGGACTTTGGGTAGTAGCAGCCAGTGCAGAGCTCTGGTGTGTTTTTTCCATCAGCTGGCTTTTTGCCTACATGTGGATTCTTTCGATTTGTGCACAGGAGTCTTCTCTCTTGATGTTTCCAGCTAAGGACATAGTTATTCTTGAGTTTTTTTCCAAATATAGGAGGATGGATTAAATACCTGGGAGGAAGGTGATGGCTGTCTTTCCTTGGATACAAAGCAGGGCTAGACTGTATTCTGACTAGAAAAGAAAATGTTTCAGGCTTGCCCATACAGCAACCAAAAGAGTCTTTAATTGTTTCAGAGAAAAATGGTCTACCGTGGAAGTCTGTCATACAGTATAGTCACTGTTCCTCTCTACACACATCATTTGTAATTTATTGTGAGACCGATGCAGAATGGAGCAGTGTTTATGTGGGAGTTGCTTTTAGTTTATGGATAGTTGGCCTTGAATTCTGTCTGTTAGGAAGATGCTGGCGATTCTCCAGAGGGGTTGTTCATTGGGTCTACTTAGTGCCCTTCCTTCCTCATGTGCCAAAACTCTCAGCGGGATTGGAAAATGCAGCCAGCTATCATTCATCTCCTGCAAATTAGAACAATGAGAAGTGGGTGTAGTCTTAAGAAACTATGGATCAGTCTTGTTTTAGAAGATGGGTCTTGGAAGCATCTCAGCAGTTTTCTGAAGAAATCCAAACAACATTAACACTCTTTTCAAATATGACAGAAGGTGTTTTCTGTTGCTGATAGGTTCCAAAGAACAAAAATGGGTATTCCTTGTTAATTTTCTTTATGTAACTTTTTTTCCTTTGTTTTGTTCTTTTGACTGGGATGACTGCAGTGAAGTGGGTAGCTCTTGTACTTAGTCACAACTATGGTTTATTAGCAAGCAGAAGTGTCCTGTGAGTTTTTTTCTGACAGGAAGATATTCCTATATATCCATATCTCACTGACCTTGAAATAAGACCTTATGCAGAGGCATAAACCAGTACAGAGCCCATCAGTGAGAGGAAACATCTCTGCATGGATTTGGAGCATGGGTTCAAGTCTGATGTTGGCAGTGTTCTCTCTAGTCCCTATTGCAAGCTACTCAAAGGAGTTCTTGGGTGGAATTTTCTTTGCTACGTCATTGTGGAGCTATTCCAAATTTGACTGCTTTGAAAGGTAGGATCCTCATTCTTGTTTCCCAGTTTAACTACATTCATGGCTAATTCGTTCTCATTTGTTCTTGTGCCAATGTGGTCCTTGAGCTTAAACAGCTCTCCCCTGTGTTCATCTGCATGTATTTGTGGAGAGCAAGTCTATTCTCTGAGCTGGTCAGGCTGGTCAGGCTAAACCAGCAGTTTTTATTTTTATTTTTTTCCCATAATAAGACATTTTCTGTAACTTCTGATCATCTTAGCAGAGCTTTCTAAACAGCTGCAGAGTTTGATTGGTGTCCCAGAAGATTCTAGGAGAAGTTTTGTTGGTTCTTTGTACAAAAGCAGTAATCCCAATTTCTCTCTTCTGGGATTTTTTTTTCGCTTTATTCAATATTCTGTAGTAATGTTTGCCATCTTCATGGCTGCATCTTAGTAGCAAACCATCATTATCTAATAAGCAACATATTCTAAGGCCTCTTCCTCTCTCTTCAGTTACTTAGTTCCTAGTTTATGTTTGAAATAATGTTACTTTTTAATGTATGTGTATCTTGTGTTGATTCTGTTGTCTTCAAGAGGCTGTGTCCTATGTATTTATGTCTCTGAACTTCAGCCAATTTCATTAGCACATTGGTAATTCTTGTTGGGTATTTTTTGCTATTATTTTAACATTAATTTCAAGATTAATAATAGATTTCAACAAAGATCAATCTCTGCACAGCTTGCTAGTTCCTTTTTTTACAGTGGCCTGTGATCCTCTACCCTTTTTAGTTTCTTATCCTTCTTACAACTCTGGTATTAATCCTAATCCTCTCCATTTTAACTAGTAACTTCCTACATGGCATCTATCAAATCTTAACTACTTCTAATTTGTCTGGACTTTGGTGATCTTCTTAAAGAAGAAGATTGGGTTAGTCTAGCACTAATTCTGATTTGTTCTAAATCTGGAGTAGATTTACTTAAATGTCCCATGGTGACTGCTTGATTTTGGCAGTAGTTACCAGTACTTGGTCCCAGTAGATTTCCTTTCTTGGGAGACAGGACATACTGTTTGTCTGTTTGTGTTACAGATTTTGCCATATTTTTTTTCCTTTGTAAAGATTGGGCTGGCCAGTCATTTCCGCAACATTTTACACTTACTCTGGTTAGTCTTCGTACAGATACCTGTTCTGCATGGGGATGCTACCAGAGGTGTCTTCAGCTGCTTCAGTTGTCCCCACTTCATTCTTAGGACAGCAGGTTTCTTTGGTACTTCTAGTTTTAAGGAGGGATTTCCTCTAGTTAAGCCAAGTAAAGGAATATTTACATCTTGTGCCAGTTGCAAGGAGTTGAGAACTATCATAGAGCTGAACTCACTACAGTGCGTTTAGATCAGAAGGAGATTTACTATGTCTTGGTAAGTACTTGAGGCAATCAGTTATGGAATCCAAGTTACTTATGATGGGTGAATAAGTCCCACATTGTAATTGTAGCACAGTGCTTTCTGAGGGAAATGAGTTAGGATAGAATGTCCATTTCTGCAAAAAGGAAGTTTTTTGGTTACTTTATTGAACACAAAATGTTTGGCTTGAGTGCTGGAGAAGATGAGATCTCCCTAGCTGAGCAGAAAATGTTGAGATTGAATGCAGGAGTCTGCTCCTAAAAGCATTTCCATTTCTTTAGGAAAAAAATAAACCAGTATTCCTCTTACAAATTTGTCTGCTTAATGTGTGAATTGCAGATTTCCTTCCGGGATGACTGGCAGAGATTTGTAACCCATCTCTTCTGTATGCTTTTTTGTCTGCTCCCTAAAATTCAGCAGGAGATCAGGAAGAGGAAAGTTAGTGCTGAAGGTTCTTTTGCTGATTACAGAAATCGTAGTTTTTCAGACTTCTTAATTTTGTTCACCTGGACTGAATTTTTTTTTTCTTAAGTACATAATTGCCTATTCCTGATGCTCTGATTCTCAGTGAAAAATAAAGAGTCCAGGTGAGCTTTCAGACTTTTCTGTGTACTTACAAAAAAGAGACAAGATACTTTAAAGTCATCAGCTTTGTTTTATTGATCTCTAGACAAATTTCCAGCTTCTGTTGTATACATAATGCTTGCACTATGAATGCCGGTGTCCTTGTTGGATACTTATCTGGCACAAGTTTAGACAGTAGCATGAGAAATGTAGCTGCTTCTTCGCCACAGATCTTGCAGTCTTGAAGAAGGCTGAATATAGGACTTGAATTTCAGACTTAAAATGTCAAGTGGTTGTGAAATCAAGCATGTTTTTACTTATGGGCACAAAGAGGATCTCTTTACGCTGCTATGGTAAGCGCGTTTGCAGAGTTTGCTGTTACTTTGAAGATTAATGGAGTGTTGTTACAGATCTCCTTTTGGTTTTGAATACTGTATCTTAGTGTTCTTGTGAGCCCTTAAGAAGGTATCCAGGTGATTCATGTTATGGAAGTAGTTTTCCTGGTAACTGCTGCTTTTGGAGGATTTAAAAACTTGTGTCTTTTTATCTGTCAAGGAGTATAAATAGGCATTCTCCAGTGGAAGTTGGTTTTGAGCAGATCTCAAGTCAACATACTCCAAACAGATTCACTAAAGAACTAGACTAGCCATGTTCACCACGTGCAGTGATTCACTGTTTGCAGGCAGTCAGAGCCTACTATTTGAGAGCACTGTGTACTTCTGAAGGAGTTGGTATCAAACTGAGATCCAGCAGTCAACAGGCTCAGTGTTTGTTCATTCCATCTACAAAATCTCACTAAGAGCACACTTAAAATATTGGCAGCTTAGGGTTTTAGAATTGAAGAGCTCGTGGGTTTTTCTCCTAATAATAAGAGTTTGAAATCCTGTCTTTGGCTTTGTTGAGTTATTAGAGTCCACAGATCTAACTGAGACTTATTTTGAGGTTGCTTTAGGCAGTGGAGTAAGGTATCTGTTTAGGCCATATATTCTATAGTAGGAATGCAATTTATTGCTGTAATGCATACAAACTCATTAACAAATTCTAGGCCACAGGGGATATTTTCCGTTGCAATGGAAGTCATCTCAACTGGACAATCTTCAGTGCAACTGGCCATGCCCTCCCATGTCAGTGACTGACAGATCTAATTCTACCTTTGTAGCCGAGAGCCTGTTAGTTAATGGAGTCGTGAATATTGTTACTCAGAGGCAACCTTCAGAGTATTAAAATGCATTATTCCTGTTCTTCACTTGATATTTATCAAACAAGGTGTTATAGCTAATGAATGCAGTGTTATCGTCAAATAAATACTGTGTGTAGATCATAATTTAAAAGGGCTGAACATACAAGTAGCTTCATTATTGCTTTGCAGTGACAGAGAGATGGGTTTAGCTTGCCTGTTTAAATTGTGTATGATGGAAACCCAGAGTGAATGTCCTCTCTCAGGGAAAAGGAAGGAAGCATTATGGGTTATGTGATCGGATTCATAAACTCCTCAGTACATATATATTTCATACAGCTCTCAACTTGTTTTTTCCCCCCCCATTTTTTCTTACATGGGAGCTGCTGAAATGGTGAAGCAGCAGTACTGCCTTGCAAGTACCAGAGTAGGTTTCCTTTTATAATTATCATTCTTGTCGTATTTATCCTTTCTTATGGAAGTGAAGATGCAGATATTTAAGAACCCTTCTTGCACAAAAAAGCCCAATTTCCGCTCAGTACTTAATTAGCACTTGTTTATGACATGGCATCTGATTTGATTTTCAAAACAAATTGCACAGTAAAGAGGCTGATATTTAAACTGTATAGTAACCACAGCTCCAGCTGTGACTCAAATATTGTAAGGCTTCAGGGGTTGTGTTTAGGCTTAGAATACAGGAACTCAGGCCTGTAATTAAATGTCCTCTAAAAATCAGTCTTTGTAGGGAAGGGAAAGAGGGTACCACTGAATTTTAAATTACTGACTTGTTCTCAGAAATCATTCTGTTGTTCTGGGCCTTGCTAGGAACTGCAAAAATCAAATGGATTAAAATTGGAAGAATAGATTACTAAAGGAAAAAAGGCAGGAGTTGCAGAAAAAAAGATGAGCAAAGTAAGCTGCTCTGGCTCACGGGTTTATAGACAGTTGCAATGTATATAATTTTAATGTATGGGTAATATATAAATTATAAGTTCTGTGGCCACCAAAAAGGCTACAGAGAAAATAGGCATTTTATACAGATTAAAATTGCATTTCAGGACTGTGAATAAGTTGCTGATGGTTGTGGAATAAGCCATCTGGGCTGATGGAAGGCTCATTTTTAAAACAAGTCCTCAATAAGAAACGTGGATGTCTTGGAATAGGAAGGAGACAGGTTTATATTACAAATTAGTCACTCACCTAGATACAAACTTGAAATATTCACAAAATGGCATGATAGAAATTAGCAGTTAGAATGCTTTCAGAGTTACTTTTTGAGAAAAGCGAATACTGTCATGGCTATAGAAAGAGAGAGGAAAATTACCCGATAAGCCTGACTTCCAGTCATGGAAAATGCTGGAGCAGATGCTAAGAAAAAATACTATGCTTATAAATGATATTGAACCATGAGCATAAACGGTGTGTGCTCATGAAAGTACAAAAATGAGTAGATGTTGCTGGGCAATTAATTGTATTGCTGATAGAATTGCCTTGAATGGATCATAATCGTGGAGATTTTAGTGTTGATTGATAAAATACTACAGCTTTCAAACAAGGCAGTTTTCTGTGTCTGACATCTTTTACAGGCTGGAGGAAGAGGGGCAATATTTTGTTTATTAAATTGTCAAGCATGTATCAGTTCCTCTTCTGTCATTTTGAGGTTGTGTCTGCTGTCATTCAGATACTGAAATTTACACCATTTTAACTAGATGTACTTGCTTAATTGCCTGTCTGTGCTGAAGAATGTTTTCCTGGGGTCATTCACAGTGTGCCCAGGAGAACCACAGGAGTTCAGAATCTAGGAAATTGGCTGTAGAAGTTTAGCCAATGGTGAATCTCTGAGATTTTAATTAAATTATGCTTTTCTATCAGTGCTTGTGTTTGATGTGTATGGGGGCTCACTTGTGCAAATATCCCACTTTAACAGTGTAAGTAACAATATGTGGGTAGTGACGTACCACATACTAGTAAAATTTACTTCTATATAGCTTATTTTCTTGGGTGAGGGTAGATTTATCAAATGTAGAGGAGACGCTGAGAGGGTTTTGCAAATGTGGTGTTGAGGGATGTGATGAGTCTTAGCTTCTCCTATTTGTGTATTTAACTTGTCAGCATTGAGAAATGAATTGAGTTTACAGTAGCTGCTGATCTGCTGAAAGTCCTGATTGCTTTTATTGCTAATAGTCAGGCAACTTTATGTTGAATTCACAAAGTACTTGCATAGGTAAGAGTTGTCTAAATAGAAATACAGTGTTAACTTTGATATTGGAGACACTCCTGCATGAGTGTAATCCTGTTGATGATAATAGATCTATTAATACACTTACATACTTGCAGGATCAGGGTCTCCAAAGTAAATGGTTTAAATCAGTGACTTAAATCAATTACTCAAAGTAGTCTGGACTGATGGGCTTTACAAATGTTAGCAGCGTGTGGGTTCTAAGAGAAAGCTTGACTGTTATCCTTTAATTTGTAGATTAGGTGCCAGAAACAGAAAGTAATGAAGCAATTTTTCACAATTTGTTGTATGAGCCTGGGCAGATACAAGACTGGTATTCAGGTCTCTTTACTCCTGACACTGCGATTTCCAAAGGTCGTTCTTTCTGCTTGTTTATGACGGCTTTTTTTTTTCCTGTCCTCCCCCTCCTTGATAGGTGTACTGTGCTGTGCTACTTTGGAAAAGCAAGTGAAGCACTTGAGCCAGGAGTAAAATGTGGGGTTCTATAGTGTTCTTGCCAGATACATAGCACTTCATATGGTTTCTTCCATTTTCCAAGCACATAGAAATGTCAGCAGTTCCTCTCAGCAAACCTGTGAGGTGGGTTAAATGAGTGTTGTCCTCATTTTACAGTAGTAGAGAGACTAACCATCCATGAAGTTAGTGCTGAAGTAAGGATTAGGTCTCGGAGCACGATGCTTCTAGCTGTGTGAGAAGTCCCCTAAAACATAGTTTGTTAATGTGTTAAGCATTGCAAGTCCAAACTCAGCAGGTGAATGCAGTAACCAGATATACTTGACTTTAATTTATCAGCACAATGGTGGTTATTAAAATTCACGTTTAACTGAGATTACTGGCTAGGACACCAGGGCATAATCTTAGTACTGCTTGGAAAGATTTAGGAGGATCTAAATTCAGACTGGAGAGAAGCAAAAATAACTAATGTTCAAAGTATATTATAAAATCCTGTATTTGTACTTCTCTTTAGAGGCAAAATTTTAGTCTGTTCTAGTCCTTTATTTTCAAATTCCAAGGCTGGACTGCCTCCCCACCATAGCTGTAAGGGTTAGTAGTCATTCAGTGGTGATACATTTTTCCTTTCCAAACAATTGTGGTGTTTAGTGTTACAAATCCAAGGCAGACAGAGTCTATACGCACTAAATATTGTGCTGACCCAAGAACAAATGGGGGTAAACTCACCTTGAATAGAGCCATTCTGAAAATGAAGAGTGGTAGGGGCACACATCTGGTTTGGAGGGGAGGTGCAGTAAATTAAGAAAGGGATTGTGAAATAGTTTCCAGGAGTAAAAAAAGATCTCTGGACTTGGTGTCTGTGGATGTCCTGGCTGGTCCTCTGGCTTAGATGTGATTTTCTAAGCATCTACTCATTTTTTTTTTTGTAACAGTTGAATCCAGTTGACTGTGAGAATATCTTTGAACTGCAAATGAATGTCATTTGTGAATGGCAGTGTCTCATTTTTTTTGTTCCATGCTTTTTTCTAACCGTAAGTTATGCTATGTATGTTGTGTGCTTCCAGAGCGTTTGGATGTCTTGCCTGTTCTTCAACCCGATAAAGCATGAAAACAGTAAATGGGAAGGAAATTATATTTGTCTATCAGTTTGAGGCATAATTTATGGCTGTGTGTGAGTGTAGCTTCCTGTTACCCCAGTATTAAGGCTGCATCTCTGCAGGGATTTTCCTTAATCTTTCCATGTTGTCCGATGTCTGGTCTGCTGTGTTGAGGATGGTGACTGTGAAAACACTCTCATAGCTTGGCTACTGCTGTTTTGACACCATTTAGCTTTATGTAGTGGCAAAAGCATTAATGACCATTAGTATTTGCTACTGCACCCACCACAGAGGCTGTGCTTATCCAAGTGCATTTGTGTGGAAATCTTAAAAATTCTTGTATATACAGAGTTTAAATGTAAAATGGTGGAAATTGTAAAAATGGTGGTGGCTTTATTAAAAAAATGTTCTTAAAGCAGCTGATATCAGAGGAGAAAACAAGTAATCTGGGGATGAAACCTTCATACATGGCTTAAAAAACTGCATTGTTTAAAATGCTCCAGAATTTAGATTTAGGTTAGTTAGGTCCCAGTGTAAAAGGAGCTCTCTCTTTATGTCTATTCTCTCCTAGCCCCGAATACACATGCCAAAAGATGGATTCCAACTTATATCTTCTGGATACCAAGCATGGCTAAAGCAGGTTGGACTGTATTATTGTTATTCATCTCATGTGAGGGACCGTGTTGGACACCTGTGCTTGTCTCATTAGTGAAGTACATAAATGAGGGTGTAATGAAGTTATGGTGCCATGCTAGCTGATACCACTCATAGCCATCACTGTTCTGTGTTTATGCATGCTGTGTTTGTGTAACATTTTCTCACCAGTCTTATGAATGTGCACTACCTGTAAATAAAAAGTTCAAAATGCAGTCACCTGAAAATGGAAAGGGTCAGAGTCTGAAAACAAATCTGCAACAGCAGCTCGAATTACAGAATTAAAATGGGCCTTCGTACACAAAGCTGTGTGGTGGGGGTGGTGGTGGTAATAATGGGGAGGCCACTGGGTTAAAACTCAAGAGAATTGCATCTAGCGTCTAATTCAGATCTGCCTGGGTGAAACAAGTATGGACACTTACTCACATCACATAACAATTGTGCAGTTTGACATAGTCTGACACTGTGGGGAGTCCCCACTCAGAAGTGGCCTACTGCTATATTACTCTGGCTATTATTAAAGGCCAGGCTTTAGATGTCTCAGCAGTCTGCCTCCAGCAATTGCTGTCAGCTTTTCACTTTTGTGAGTGAAAAATCCCCCTTCAGAAAAAATAGCTTAATTTACAAATTGCCTGTACAAATCTCTTCTGTCATGAAGATACATGTACGATGAATCCTGAGGCCTTGAGAATATGTAACTTAAAGTTGCTGGTTTTGTAGAAAGCCAGAATGATTGTGTTGTTATGGCAACAAAACCTGGAAGTATGAAAACAGCACAGATAAGCTGCGTTGTGTTGTCGTGGCAACTGGAGTTGTGAAATGACGAAACATGGTGGCGAAGGCATCTATGGTACCAAGAGCCCAACAGAAACAAAGACCCAACTTGCTTGAGTGGGGTGGGAGAGAATGAAAAACTGCAGCAGCAAAACTCCTTACAACATGAGAGTTTCATTGCAGGTGCTAACAGGATGCCTTTGATTGTCTCCAGTTGTGTCTCACTATCTTACATACAGTAAGTAGTAACTTGTTTGTGCAAGTTGCTTACTGTTGTCAACTTACATTAACTTGGGTGGAACTGGGAAGAGAGTGAATACCTATTGGATGATAGGCATTGGGTCCTGTGTTATGTCTGCAAACAATTTCTTTGGATGAGTGATGTGTTGCAAAGGTGAAGCATACTTTGGAGCTTCTCTCTGAGAGACCATTTCTCTTTCTTTCCAAGTCCACACTAGTGAGGGTCAGCTGGGACATAGAAACGAATGTTTTCTTGACTTAAACTTTGTTGAGCTGGAGGCAAGATGTCTCAAAGGGATCTCAACTCTGCAGTTACCATCTCACAAAGCTCAAGTTTGTTGACCTGTGGGGCATGGTATCAGTTTCTGTTTCTTATGTGATAGGTTGGGAGAACAATAGGAAGAGCATTTTGTGGCTGTTCTGTTATTATCAATGCTCTGATGCAGGTGGGATGTATGTTTTTTTTAACTCTGAAAAATGCTGAGGGGAGAAGGAGGGGGAGGTGGACACGATCACACACACCAAACCAAACCCAAAATGCTCAGTCAGTGAATTTTCCAAGGAGACTTTCACATCAGGCAACCTCAAATAACAGAACTCATACTCATCTTTTTCCTTGTGGCTGCTTTATTTTTAATTTTTAGTTTTGGTTCTAGAGTCTTTAGCTTAAATCTTCTTACTCCTTGATCCAAGGAAAAGTTATAAACCTGAGCTTGTGTCATCAGCAGGTGCTGTCATGGAAATAGCTTTGCTAATCCAATTTCAGTGCTGTGATTTCACCACAGGAAGTAGATGAGTAAGGGAATTGATGCAAAGGGTGGAAACTTTGGATCAAGAGGGCTCTCTTGAGAAACAGGGAAGCTACTTTTTTTTTTTGATGTGAAACTGATTTGCTGTGGGATATAGACCAAGGGTCCTACCTGTAGGATTCTTTAAAACTGCATGTTGGAAAGAAAGACACTTTTGATGTATTTAAAGGCAATAATCTACACATACATCCTGATGGAATGCTGTCTGTGCATCAGGTTTATCCTCCTGGTGTCTGTGTTTTTAAACAGGACCCTAACATAATGATTTTTTTCCTCAGCATAGCTGAGTATTGATCTGCTGCTGCCTGACATATACAGGGTGTGAGAAGTATCCCAGTAATGCATTGTATTAATGTGGACTAAAAGCAGTTTGTATTACAGATGGGATGGAGGAAGATGGAGTTCTGCAAGACTGGACACATACTATAAATATCCATAAACCTGCCAATTTTAGCTAAAAACAGTGCTGGCTGGATTTGCATATTTTCAGCGTACTTAAACTGGAGATAATCACTGAGCACTACCTGAGCATGGGTCACCCACACTTGATGCCATTACCAGGTTTTTATATTTAATGTTGCTGTGCCGCAGCATGTTGTGTTCCTATGTGGGCTAGAGGAAATAGAATACCAATGGTCAGAAATACATGTTGCTCTAAGAACAGCATTTTAAATAACCTGAAAAGCTCTCTTTAATCCAGCTGTTTCCTGTGAGTTCATCTTTTACAAAAAGGCAAATACCTACAGTTCATTTATTAAGCCTCAGTCTTCATTTAAGCCTTTCTTTGAATGGCAGCATTGTGCTGCTAGCAGTCTGTAACATCCCATCACCTAGATGCTGACCCTTTGAAGACAAGCTGCAATTGACTTCTGAGGAGTGGGAGGGGGACAGTGTTTGTGTATAAATATGATTAATAGACATGACATTCCAATTCCTATATTGTATTGACATCTGTGATTTAAGCCAAACTGAAATTGGGCAGAAGAACCTAATTAGCTGAAACACTTACAAAACATTATTTTGATTACATAAATAGGGAAGTTAAAAGTATCATTTTAGGTGGCTTGTGAAACATGGTAATTCAGAGTTAAAGCTAATTCTTCCCCTTTGCATACTGTTGTGAGCAAGTACACATCACATAGGGTATGTAATATAATTCATTCATCGGAGCCTCTCTGCCTCCCACTGGCTTTTGGAGTAGAATCTTTAAAGCCAAGTTATAAACCTGTAAGTGTGTTTTATGCTGGAAATTCTTGATGCTACCTTAACTAGATTGGTACCAGCAAAGACCAGTATAATCAAAACAAGGCACTTCAGATATTAATGGTCTGCACCTCATTCAAGTCAGATGGAAAAGAGAGTGTAAAACCAGGACTGTGGTAAAAACAGGATTCTTCAACTAGAATTGCACTCTCCTAGGAGAAAAATGCAATGATTCTGGAAATACTTTGGTTTTGTAATTTTGTCATTTAGCATCTCCTCCTTAATTCTAAACCATATATACTCTATTTCCAGTGGATCCATATGCTTTTTAAAATTCAGTACTAATTTCTTCGGTGGAAAGTAGGAATAAGCTTGCTTTCTGCAGTTTATTATTAATACTTGGCACTCACATAGTACTTTGAGAACACAAAGTACTATGCAGACATATCAGTTATCCTTGAAACACTTTTGTGTGGTAGGTGCATCTCATAACAATAATCCTGAGAAATTGTATGGAATTAAATAAAACTAGAGATGAGGGAAAAGCTAATGAAACCTCCATTTCATCTCTTGACCAACTTAGGTTTGTTATCCACAGTTTGTTTGATGAAAATTGAGACCAGAGTTGTAGAAATGTCCCAACTGAAGAGGTTTCAAACCATTTCTTAGAGTAGGATTAGGTATATTTTTAAAGCCTCATAGTTGTTCAGGTTCAGTGATGGTTAGGTAGTTGGTATATTGCTCTTTCTGCTTTTTATTGTAAAGGTGTTGATTCACCATTCTCTCATAATTGAGAACACAGCCTCTGAGACTTCTCTCAGGCAGGATAGTTCTGTTGTCCTTACTGTGCAGATACAGAACTGAGATGCTGTGTTAGTCTGCCTAAACTCATGCAGAATGCCTGTGTCAAATAATTAAGTTTATCTCTTATGGCATAATAAGCTCCTAAATTGTTCAGAATTCCTACAAAATCGGGCTTTGGACATGATGGATCTTAATGACAACTGTGTTTTCTTGCTTGTGAAAGAGTCTAATGCTCTTGGTCTTGTAACATCTCTATCTAGCCTGCAGATAGTTTCATGCTTTAGACGCTGGTAATACTGTTTTTAGTAAATTTGGATAGGGCTTGCTTTTAACAACACTGTCTTCGGTGTTGCTTAAAGCGGCACACACAAGTCTCTGCATGTTATCCTTCCTAAAGAAGGGAGTGGCGTCTGAATCTTAAAGTTCCACAGGTGCGCTGGTTTATATTTATCAGCTTCATGGATTAAAGAGCTGTAATTATGAAAACATTGCTATTGTCTAGTTCAGATATGATCTACACAAGTTCCCTCAAGCACTTGGCATTTGAGGATCTTGTACACCTTGTAGATGGGAAGTTGGCCCCTTATTGGGGCATGTAATTTCTGTTGATCTGGAATCTGGGAGGTTGAACTCCACTAACCACTCTTCAGGGAAGACATTTCTTCAGAAACATTTACCTAAAAGCTGTGATTTGATACTCCCAGATCCCACTCAGGTAAGAAATTATTTGGATAATCTGAATATGTAAACCCTTTTCTATGTCCCTTATCTTTGATATTTCAGAGTACTTAGTGAACTGGAATCTCTTGTAAAAACTTACTGTAAGCTAGGGAGTTACTAGAAGATTAGAGAAGAATTTGCAAATATGTATGTTCAGGAAAATTTACTGAGCAATTACATGAGAAGTGGGAGGCTGAAGGAAAAGGAATCATTTACAGCAGTTTGAGCTGTATGTGCACAGCAAAGCTTGCAGAATGTAGTAACCCCCTGAGCCGTAGGGTGAAGGGGAAAACCACTGCACTGAAGTCGATGATCTGTACTGCGGTGAGAAGTCCAGAAACTCCTATGTTTGGAATCTGGGAAGAGTGTTACAATTGAACTCTGGTAGCATGGCTCAGCCTCTGATTTGTGAGACCTAATTGTTTTAAGGACAGATTCTATAGTTGCCCCAGGATCATGTTCTCTCCTTTCCCTAAGTGAGATACTGGGTTGCTTGGTTTGCAGTTTGTGAAAATGCTTGAAGGGTCTTTAATAGCATAGCTCAATTACTTCTATTATAGCAAAACAGGAGCACACACTACTTGTAATCATCCCCATATATGCTTGTGGAAAGGTGACCAAAATGTCTGAACGTAATAGAAGCTGAGAAATTGTGAAAAGCACTGGTTATGACAGCAACTGTGTGGCCTGGGGTTGAAGGAGGTATAAATTTTAACTCTATGGGTTTGGGCCATTGTTTTTGGCTTAATTAAGACTTATAGCTTTTAACATTTTTCTTTTCACATTTTTCAAATGAAAATGGACAAAAAACTTTTGGAGGAAATGATAAAAGTATTAATTTGCTCTGAGCCGTGTGCGTCTCTTTGGTAAGTTCATAATTAGGCAAGATTTTTTTTTTTTTTTTTAAATGGGTATTCTTGTCTCCCAGGTATATAACTGGTCCATAACGGGTAAATCTGTGTTCATATGTTAGGAGGTTTAAAGGCATATTATTTACACAATTCACTGAAATGGCTCCTTTGAAAGCTGGGTGGCTCTCTCATGTAATTATGTATGTAGTATGCCTTGTATCCACTGTTGGGGTAGGGATGAAAAGAAGAGGGAAAAACCCCAAAGCCCCACAAAAACCTACTAAAGAAATTATCATTCCATTTTTGCAGGGTGTTTTGAAGTTGTATCATATACACCTTTTTCTCAGATAAGAAGCCTATATAATCAAGTGTAACCTAAGCTAAAAAATGTGTATCAGGTTTTTTAATTGTGAAAGTACACAAGATACTGGGAATTTATTTTCTTTTTATATACCTTTATCATATAAATATTTTTATAACTATATCAGATATAGATAAACCCAAAGAGAACAGCTCTCTGAACAGTAGGGGGGAAAAATAAGAGATACCTTTTCGTTTTTATACTTATGTGAGAGGTTGAAAGGATGAAAATTGGACCAAAGAAAGGAACCAGAATCACTTATTAGCCAAAAGTAAATTCTGAAATTGTTACTAAGTTTCATGAGACCAACATTTCTAATGTAAATAGCAGCTGCCTTATCTGATACAAGGTTTCATTGCAAGGTACTGCATTCTGTGGTGACAGGAATAGGGCACACTGGAAACAATGTGAAAGTGATGTGTGTTACATTTTCGGTATTGGCTTAGTTAAATACCTGGCCAAATAAAAGTTTAAGAGGAACTCAGTGGGATTAAAAAGTGTCGAGGTTTGTTCTTCCATTTGTTGTGTTATAATATAAAAATAAATGTGAATATTAGGAATCCTAGTAACATCTGAGCGTGTGTTTAAGGTATAGTAAAGGATCAAAATTCCCAAGGCACATTTCCTCAGAATTAGGTTTTAGAGAGCATGCAGGAAATGGTACTGTGAAAGAGACTTTCAGGGAGAATTCTACTTGCCAGCAATCCCACATTTGCTTTCTGAAATGATGAAAAAAGGGGGTGGGAAAAGACCTGTCTCTTCTCATGAAGCTCACATCTGGTGTATATAGTTTGAATACTCTTCAGAGCATCCCTTATGTTTTATCTGCTTCAGTTTGGGTGGTAGAATTTCTAGCACTTCTTTTTCCCTCTTATCCTGTTTTTTGTAACAGTTACAATTTGTTTCTGTTTTGATTTCTACATACTTACCCAGTTCCCTGGCTTCTAATCAGCTGGACCAGAAAAAGCCTCATTTTTCTCAGTTGTTAAACTCTTCAGCTCTTGTCAACGTGTGTCATATTCTGTTTATGCTCCTTAATGAAGATATTGTGTGAACAGGATCTTAATTCCCATCTCCAAAGAGTAGTAGAAATTGTTATTGGTTTACCTTTAAAGTTCAGCTGCATAAAGCACTGGGCACTGTACTGGAGGGGAAATAATTCTGAAGTAGAAAAGGATTGAAATAGATGTGGTTAGAAGCCCAAATTAGTATTAGGTACGGTTGGCCAAAAACCAGCCCTTTTAAGAAAAATGGGTTTCCTTTTTGGCTTTGCCACTAGCTTGTGAACATGTGCAAAAATATGTTAGGTTGCCTGTAAATCAAAGGTATTTTAGGCATACACGTTATCATACAGTTGAGTGTAGGGTTCAGACAGGGATAACAGGTCATTACACTTCATTATGTTAAAATGCACCACAGTTAAAACAGTCATTCCGTGCTACTGTCTAATTTCTTGAAAGTGTTTATAAAGAAAATATCCTGAAACTATTTGATTTTTCCTTTGTTGTTCTTGTTTTAAGGTGAGTTTGTGTTTTCACACCTGTGCACTATAGTTGCAAATTGTAGTAGTCTGAGGACTTTTGTTTTTTCTCTGTGTAGAGCCACTTAGTTTTACAGGACAAGGTGATACATTTCTGACCTGTAACACAATTTACTAAAACTGTGTTAGTTACCCCTAGTATATTATATTTGGTGAAGAACTAGAAGAGAACAAATTTGATAAAAATAGAAATACCCAACCCAGTCTGAAATGGTAATGTATAATCTTGTAGTGCAATAGCAAATAAAATAAATAACCAATTTTTAGCACTGGCAAAAATTTAGCCATTGAGTGTGTATTGAGATTTGTCTTTAGGACATCAGATAATTGGAAGAGAGGGTAGGCTATTAGAGGCAGAACATCTGATGTAGTCAAAATGTTCTTGCAAGATAGTTACAAGAATAATTGAATAGGTTAAAATACGGCTTCCCTTCAGCTCGTGGTTACTGCCCCCTCAGCTCAGGTAGTGAATGCTTCTAGCCTATTTTAATTCAAAATAAGGCAAGCCCATTTTAATCACCAGTGGAGCAGCTGGTACTGGCCACTGTCAGGAGGAGGATGCTGGTCTTGTTTGAAACTGTGTTCCCTGTATTTCTTTAGTGGGAAAATACATTTCAGAGATCAGAGAATGGGACTTAAAAATCATTTGGGAAAAGAAATTGTGTTTTTTTGCCAAATAATTCCCTATCTTATGCTATTCAATGTGTATTGAGGATGCTTAGCTTTTATAAATGAAAAGCTTTTGTCTCTGGGTTTGAAAGTTGTGCAGACATCTGAAGTATTAATGCAATGGGAAGCCAGGAAGGTAGAGAGACTGCTGCATCCTGGCCCAGTACTTAGCAAGCAGTATCAGCATTCCCATTTGGCTGTAGTCCAAATGCTGTGCCTCTGTATCTTTGTTTTGAAGAATCAATGTAGATTGACTTAAGTTCAGGGGAGGATTTTGTCAGTCAGCTTTCAAGTAGGAACATTGAGGCCAGTCCCTTGTTTGTGGAGCTGACAGGACAAAAGTGAGTGTTTGACACAAAGCTTGCTCAGTGGATGGGGATAGAGGCTGTTGAGATTTTTCAGAGATCAGGCTGTAAATGAAGTTGTTCTGTTGGGTCACTCATCTGATTTACACACAAGCTGTTTCTATTGAAGCACCTGGGGCCTTTTGTTCATGCTTGTGAATAAGCCTCTTTCAGTCACCAACAGTAATTTAGGGTCTCTGCTTCCTTCAATAGGTAAAAGGCAAGTACAGGAATGACATTTTCTCCCACACTGTGTGCAGCTTTACACTTATTTTTCAAGACAGGTAACAGAACTGTATCAGTAATATAAATTTATTATATACTGGAGCAGATTCAGAAGTCATCTAAGGTGTTGGCAATTTTTTACTGCATACTTCCTCACTCTGGAATAATTCTAAGCAGCGGGAGTGCTTGGGTGAGTAATGATATCCTCTGTAGGTACAGAGAGTTCTGCAGAATAGACTTCCTATGTTTCCCTTTGTTATCATGGCAATTTTAGAGAAAGACATTTCATTAACTTGTAAATGCCCTAGCACAATGGAGTGCCCTACCTGCAGCTTGTAGTGACTCTGATTTGAGCCATAATCTCACATAAACTTTGAGGCAGCATACACTTGGTCTTTCCACTGACAGAGTGGGCCTCATTCTTCTGCCTCTGTATCTTTCTGTGGTCAGTACAAATATTTAAAGTAACTTCTTTTATCTTGTCAATCAAACTTTATGACAATCAGTTTTGAGTTCATTATCACAGCATGAAAACTTGAGCCAGCACAAGGGATGAGAAAGCTTGAGAAGATGGAAAAAATGATCGTGGCAAGGCTTTGATAAGGCTGGTTGGGGAAAAGAAGATCATCCCATATTTATTTTGTGTTAAGTTAAAAGTCCAGGATGGGTAAAGGTAAGCAGCTGATGCTTACCTAGTGAATTTGCTCTGCACCACCAGAAGTACCGTATTGTACTTAATCTTCCTTGTTACTGTGATGTTCTTGGAAAGTAATAACTTTGATTTAAGTAAATTTATCCAATTGGGAAAGTATTTAATTGTAGATGTCCACTTCACATGTGTATATATATATATATTTATATATATTTAAGGCCGACTGTCACAACAACTTTTAATTGCTGCAGTGATACAAATTACATTACAAAGAAAAGATTGGTGGCATTTGGAAGGTTTTTATATGTGGGAGTGTTTGTTTGCTGGGAGGTTAGGATGGCAGACAAGGAAGTATGGCTCAGATTTTTGTTGCTTGTTGTACTATGGGTCTGTTTTATTTTTGTCTTCAGAAGGGGCATTATCTACAAACTCATGAGATGTAATACTGTAAAATACTCAAGCTGATGAGATTCAGTATCTTTATAAAGTTGTTTCTATTTTTTTTAATGAAAATTAGGTGAGGAATTTACTCCCAAGGTATAATTAACTTTTAATAAGCACATTTGTATAGGCTATGTTCCCCAGCGATCTTTTAATATTCTTTCTGGAGCAACAGTGTGAATTATAATAAAGTACAGCAAAGAACATGGTGATAGACAGGGTTAATCTCTCTGTGGCTGTCTGCACAGTACCAGATTATGGATGTTGGTGATCACCTTTCTGTTAATTCAAGGATGGGTTATGTTGCTCTTACATACTAATTCAGTGCAAGATTGTGCAAGATTTTCTAGCCCTTGTAAGAGCAGCAAGAAACGGTGGCTCAAAAGGCAGCTGTCACTTCATCCCCATTCCAGCTGCCCATTCTGCTCAGATTTCCTTCCATTCTCCCTTAAAAAAACCCGGGGGGTGGGGGCGAAGGGAATTAGAAAAAAGAATACTATGAGGGTTAGAAATCTCTAGCATCTAATTTATCACATCCTACAGTTTTCACAGCTATTTGCCAATTTAAAATATCCTTGTGGTTTTTTTCTGCCTTGCCAGTAATTAGACAAATGCAGCAGTGCTTATGGCATCAAAAACTGTGGCTGGTGAAAGCAATTGCTACCATAATGCATCCCTAAATTTAATAGTAGTGGTGTAAAATGAACAAGCAACTCGTTGTATTTCAGGGGTAATGGCTTTAACTATCAAAATGGCTAGTATTTTCCTTGATTGGCTGCTTCTGGCTCCTTTATTTGTGTTTGGAGGAACCAAGTTGATTTATCGTAATAACTGTATTTTATTTAACAAATAACAAGGCAAGCAGAAACATGAAACTCGTATAAAGTGTCACCAATTTCCCATTCACGTTGGACTGTTTTATTCCGTTTACACAGAAACCCCAAACTTTTTCTTTCCCTGCCAGTATTACACTTAAAGTTGCCATTTCCTGTTCTGCTTCCCTTGCAAAATTGCTTGCTTTGTGTCGTGCCTGGAGCGTGGCTATGCATGGAGAAGAGGTCTGATTAATTGGAAAGAAACTTTTTGTTCATGGAAAAACTCACACATTGGTGTAGAAAATCGATTAAAAAATTTACTTTCTTGATCCATAGTGCCTTTTTCTTGCTACCGTGATACCTGTAAAGCTTCTCTCGAGGAAAAGACTCATCAGCAGTTTGTATTCTCTTAAAAGATGTCTCAGTCTTTAAGGGCAGGTGCAGTTGTGTTGATGCCATTTGGCTAAGCCTTTAAAAGTTCCTGTAATCTGTGCCATCCTGTCTCATACAGTCCCATCTCATAGTTGTCCTTTCTCTGCAGTGCTCTATGCCCAGATCTCTGTGGCTGGGCTGCTCCAGCCTGGCGGACAGCATGCCCTCGCTGCGATGCCTGTATAACCCAGGGACTGGCGCACTCCCAGCTTTCCAGGTACTTTCTGTCTCTCCCTACTCCTCCTTTTCTCACCATCTGTGTACGTGTGCATCTCCTTCTTGCTTTACCTCCATTTATTCTGCTTCATACTGTATGCCTCTCCAATGTCATTCAGATCTCTGGTATTTAAACCCATCTCGTGTAGATTCAGGGCAGCTCAGTGCTGGGGCATTTCCATTACCTCAATATAATTATTTTGTCTAAGTTGGCTTAGTACCATCATCTTTTTCCATTGACTTTCAATTGTGTCAAAAATATACCACTTAATTATATTTGGCAAACAGTCTCCATCACACAGTCTCCAATCTGGCTATTCATGCAGTGATTCCCCTCCTATCTAAATTTCCTGTATGCTACTCAGAGAACAAAGGGGGTGGGTTCATTGCCATAGTGATAATTGATGCCAGCATTTGTTTACTTCAGGTTTGCTAACAGTAGTCTGGACATTTTGACTACAGAAAATTGTTGTACAAGTAAGCTGTCATTCAAAAAGCAAATAAAGGAAATATGGGGTATTTTCCCTTTAGTTTCTGAATTTGTAAGGTTCAAGATTTTCTCTGTCAAAAGATAGCTTTCTGCCAAACAGGTTTGTTCAGGCACTTTGGGTGGCCAGTGCATGCAGACACACTCCTGTGGGTAGAGAGTGAGGCAGCAATTAGGTAGGCATCTAGAAACCTAAGCAAAGTTCTCAAGATCATTGCAAGCAATTACAATGACATGTGGATGTAAATATCAGAGACTGGGCAGCAGAGATGTTATGTTCATGTTGGATACTCTGAGATGCATGAACTGCAGAGACTTGTCATGGTTTAAGCCCAGCTGGTAACTCAGAACCACGCAGCCGCTTGCTTGCTCCCCACCTCACTTTCCCCTCCCTGCTCCCGGAGGGATGGGGAGGAGAATGGAAAGAATGTAACTCCCACGGGCTGAGATAAGAGCAGTCCAGTAACTAAGGTATAACACAAAACCACTGCTGCTACCACCAATAATAATAATGATAAAGCAAATAACAAGGGGAGAGAATACCCTGGGTATTCCGATACCCTGGGTATTGGCGGGCTCACCACCCGCCGATACCCAGCCTGACCGAGCAGTGATCTAGCCCTTCCAGGTCATTGCCCCCAGTTTATATACTGGGCATGATGTGCTGTGGTATGGAATACCTCTTTGGCTAGTTTGGGTCAGGTGTCCTG
>JANHGB010026733.1:3207-61988 GCA_026283785.1 Coracopsis vasa
TCAGGATTACTACAATTCATCAACTTTTCTCTGAAAAGTGCTCTTATACCAGCTAGACCTTTCAGCTCTAGCGGTGAAATGCCTTGTCACAAGTTTGCAAGTAAGTATTTTTCCTTGTCCCTGTAAATAGTAGACCACTATTTGGATAGGTACATATCCTGGCTGGCTAATAATAGGCAATCTAAATATGTAGGAAGTGTTACATATTTGGAAATTCCTTTAGAGTAGTTAGCATATGTATTAAGCTGTAGCAGGAGTGTAGCAATATATGAAAGAGCAAGGAAAGATTTTTTTAAAAATATTAACAACTTCAATGCAAAGAGCAGTTGAGCTTGTCAGATAAGAAAGATGCTATACTCCCAAAATAGCTTTACAACAGTTTGGACGAAGGCTCCAGAAAAAAAATCTCATTGGCTTCAGAGTTAGGAACAGGAAACCACAGACAATGCAATATATCAGTTGTTATAACTGAAAGAAAGCCAGACTTTGCCAGCACAGCTTGTAAACTACAGAAGGTCAAATCACAGTGATTCAAAACATTTGCATACACTGCTATGAAAACCAAATGTTTTCCCTTTAATTCAGATGAACATGAAAATTAAACTAACAATAAAAAATGAGAAGAAAATTTTGGGGAATATGTTGACATGAAGCAAAAAATAAGGCTTTTCTGCCACACTGGTTAGAGTGTGATTCATAGTAGAGAGCTATCTCATTGCAGCCTTTTGTAACTGGTGCTAATGTGCTAGCCCTCAATTAGAACAATGAGTACTGTCAAGATTTTAGCTGTCTTTCATGAGGATAGTTGAGCAAACTGTTGATCATTAATTATAACCTGGTATACAAAAGGCCTGAAGCAATCTAAATAATTCACATTTAATACTTAGTATGGCTGACTTTTTTTATACTGAAAGTACAGTTTAATGTCAATAAAATTTTCACAGATTGAATCAGCCCTGATAGAGAAATAGAATATAAAAATTGCAATTTTTAATTTTTATTTACATTAATAAGGTTAAATATAATATTTTTGTTCTTTTATAGTTTGCTTTAAAATTATCTGATATGGATAGGAAACTAGAAATAAAAGGACTTTTGTTCTACAGGGCAAAGTACAACCATGATATGTAGAAAATGTGTTATGCTGCCTAACCAAAAGTGTGAGAGCAGAAAAATATTGTTATAGCATTTTTATTTTCAGGAAGGGATTCAATTACATGAAGAATTGGAACAAGTAATAAATATCAATTATGGGATAAAAAAAAATTCAAAAATTCAAAATTATTTTTGCTGAAGTCAGTGTGGCTTTTGTATTGATTTAAATAGAAACACAAAACATCCAACAGTTAGTACATTAGTAAATATTATAAAAAACCCATAACCCTAGGCCAAAGCTAAGATAAATGAATTAATTCTATAAGGCAAACTCTGGAAAAGATTTAAACAATTATAGAATGTATGTGGTTGTTTTGTTTAGTAAGTCTCTTTCGGACCCACTGTTTCTACTCACTGCTGTTGGATACAACCAGGAAAGTTATTTAAGAAACACATGGGATTGAACAGAAAAACGGATACTGGCAGGAGCAGTGAAACTGGGGAGGTAAGATTATGGCACACTTGGTTCCTGCAGCCCACTGCAGGCTGATTAGTATTCAGTGACAACACTGATCACTGTTCCAATCCTGTAAACTTAAATCCCATCTTTCTCACAAGGAATTATTAAAATGTTTTCCATCTCTTTGGCAAATTTTAAATTTCAGTGGAAAAATGGGTTAATATTTTTGATGGATTTTGGTATACAAAAAGACGGTCCCTCTATTTCTTTGAAATGTAAGTGGAAATTATGAAAACCACAAAATTTTTCATGTCCATTTCAAATTTTGTCTGGAACAAGAATGTCTACATATAACTTAAGCAAAAAATTAAAGAATGTACCTCAGTTTTCAAGAATCTCTGCTTTTCACTGCCAGCTCTCTCCCTTGCTGTATTTTTGTCACAACTCATTCAGGGTGGCTTTCCTCTGAGCTGAAGGTGGAGGAAAGTCAGAATTAGGTCACAGACAGACAGACTCACACATGTATCTATAAAAAGTCTCTCTACTTATGAAAAGTTTGGGACAAATCTAATCTCAGGTGTCAGTGAGTCAACCTTCAAATCCTGTATTAGGCGTTCAGGTGCAAGTATATATTGCTTCTTACATACTGCATTAGTAACAAAGACATACAAACAATATCTGATACTCTATATATCTGTTCTTCCTCAAAAATAACAAGTTAAAATAATGATTAAAAAAAGATAGAAATTTAGTTGTCCTACATGGCATTTATTTCCAATAGAAAAGTGCTCATTTGTTGTGTTTCATTAAATTTTACAACAAACCAAGATCTCAAGGAAAGACATAATTTTGCTCATAGCACTCTGGAAACTTGAATGTTTCTAATGTACTAGATATGATTTCTGAACTGAAGAGAATTTTCTGAGTGTCATTACTGTGTCTGCCTTCTCAGCAATCATAGAAGCTCACATCTATCATTTCCTTTGTTCTCTTAGAGATAGACGTTTTCCAAGGAGGAAAAAAAAAAGAATGGAAAAGGACTGGAAATATTTACTGTGATGCAATGGAAAAAAAGAAAAATTAAAGATGCCGTCAAAACACTCCCTGCGCTTTATATTATAGAGATTTAAATATATATGGCAGTTATATACATGTATATATATATATATGCATGTATATCAATTATACAGAAGATAATAATGTTGTATATATTTGAGCTGTTATGTTAAAATAATTGTATAATTGATTTTGTTATTGTTCTTACATATAATTTCAAAATCTATGTACTTTTAATTAATAGCTAAATGAAGCATTTGAGATGACAGCAAAATCCTCTTCTGTGTTTTCGTTTGCAGTTATCCATTTCTACAGTCATTAAAATTAATAATCTTAAATGGAAAATATATTAGTTGTTTTGCAGACCCTTTTAGTGAAGCTTTTACTGTATTACTGTTTTTTTTTATCAGATATGCTTTGGAATTAGCCAAATTTCTTTAACGTGCCATATCACCTTGTATGAATTTAAAGGTGATCTACATTCATCCAAAGAGAGAGTCAATTAGAGAATTAGACTTAAAAAATTTATCTTAATTGAAAATTTTGTAATTAACTGGCAGCAGAGAAAACTTCTCATTGCATTTTTATTCTTTTAATGCATTTGCCATCATTTGGGACTGTCAGGTGCACTGTTTGGTTGCACTTGTTGCACCACGATGCCATTTTTGGGTGCCACTGCAATGAAGTGGGTAGCTCATATGCATATGATCTGCCTCAGCCCAAGGTTGCCATTACAGCAGGTAAGGTATACTGGTGTACTGAATCTGAGACAAAAAGTGTTGTTTTTTTTTTTTTTCCTGGAGCATTTTAAGTGGGATTGAATAGCACCCTGGGAACCATCAAACCATTTCTTCACTTTAAAAATGACTCTATATTCTCCTTTTTCCCACATATTCACCTAGGTGATGAGCAGTAATAAACAGCCTATCCTTAACCACTGGTTGTACTAAGGGTGGTGTCCACCTTGGGATTTTAGGTCTGCTGACCGTTAACTTCTCAACATAACAAGAGATGGAGATTGTTTCAGTCTTCCTAAATCCCTGCAGCATGAAAGGATTAGTCAAGCTAAAGTACTACACTGAGTATGACTATGAAGTTGTTTCTTCAGAATCATGTTAAAATAATTCAGAGATATTCTTAAAAAGACAATGAGTGACTTCATTTTGCAACTTACTTAACTGCTGCTAAAATGGTGGTGGAAGGTTAGTAAAAAATTATTTCTCAAAAGCATATTCAATAATATTAATAAAGATATGATCTTATTAATGCAACTCCCCTATATATGCTTTAACAAGTTTTAAGAAATATCCCACAAAATAAGAGCAGAACTATCACAAATTTGTTGCTGCAATTTTTCTGTATTTTAGGAAGGAATCCACCACTGGTCCTTAGGTGTCAGTGCTAGCTGCTAAATATGTCTTTTTCTTTTTTTTTGTACTATCACCATGTCGCTCTTAAAAATACAGTTCTTCTTGTCTCACAAGTACGTGCTTCATGGGTAGAATAACCATTGACATTCCTTGTCACAACTGACCGCAACTCAGTCCTAAAATTATTCTTCCTCAGACTTTTTTCCAGGTTAAATCTCGGCTGTGACACAGGTGAGAAACCACATCTAATGGGCATATGCTGAAGTCAATTTTGTCAATGTTTTTTGCAAATACTAATAAGGTATAGGAATGAAAATGGCTCCCCCATCCCCAAATAAACCCATAATTTCAAAGAAGTCATCGATTAAGAACTTCCTCTAACACATTCCCTCCTCTTTTCAGTTCCTCATGATCATCTCTTCTGTATGAAAAAAAAAAAAAGCTAATAGTTAACACTGAAATGAAGTGGATCAATTTGTGTGATAAACCTGTGTGCTGAGGTCTGAATTGATGCAGCTCATCCCCATGAATCTTTAAGAGATGCAATGCAGCTAAAATGAGATCATCTACTTGAAATTATCTATCTCAAGATTCAATGACTGCAAAAAGCAGGTGAAAATCTTCATGAATACTTTCTTCAGGAAAAGGAAGTATGGTGATCTGGATTGAAAGAACAAACCACGGCTTTTCAGTGTGATATATAGACCTATTACAACATATAGGAACAGCCACTGGTAACAGCAAAAATCCAGGCAGATTTAAGAAACTGAGCTGCCCTGGCAACACATTTTCAACCATTCAAAGGAGTTATATAGCAAACTACCCATTATCTTTCTTCTGTTTTGTCCTTTCCAGCATCTCCTTCCTTGCATTTACTGGTAAGCCAGAATCTTCCTTCTTTATACTTCACCTGTTATTCATACAGTTTTGTGGTGGATCAGATAACCCACAATGCAGCTAAACAGATCCTTTATCTCACACATTTAGTTTTAATGGTGTTATCTACTCTGTTCCATCGTCTGGTTCAGCTCAAAAGGTGAAATGAGTCTGCTTCTCAGAACAATGTAAACTGGCAATGCTCTGTTATTTGATAATTGGTATTTTATTAACTCTTAAATCACCCTAACCCTGGAAGACCAGCCCTCTGTCTGGGGTCACTTCACTATTTTGCATTGCATAAGGGTTCTGAATTTGGTTTAGAGCTGTGCCACTTGCATACATACAGTTTTTCATCCCATTCACTGCTGGCTGCTTCTTACAACTTTCAGTGTACTAAGAAGTACATGAAGTCAGAGTGTTTTTTGATCCATATAAGACAGGACCTTTGAGAACTCACGCAGAATTAGTCTCAAGGAGAAAAGACAACGTAGAAAGAATCATGTCTCGCCTATACCACCCAAAGAGACCTTTCACTATGCTTTTTGCGACCGGATTTGCCTATCCCACATTGGCCTTTTTAGTCATCAGCGCGCTTGTAGTAAGCATGGGTAAAGCCCTTCCCAAAATCTTTGTTCGCGAAGTCAAGCCATCACATCACATTCTTGAATAGAAAAGCTTTTAATGAATTTGTTAATTTTTCTTTCAGATTTTCTGGCCAGTCCTAAGAAACCTGTTTATTCCTGTATTTTTAAATTGTTGGCTGGCAAAGCATGCTTTAGAGAATATGATTGTAAGTATGACAAAAGAAATAACTGGCTTAGAGTTTCCACTTTTTTTTCTAATACATTGTCTTTAGTGGGACGTTGGCAGTAGAGTCCGTTGTCTAACTTCAATAGGAAGCCAACCAGATCTGTATTTATATTATACAAATGGGCAAGCATTGCTAAACTGCTTTCTGCATCAAAATTAGAAAAAATTAAGACATCAATTGAAATCTCAATTAGCAAAAATTGTTACTGTGCCAATAAGGGAAAGTTGGAATGGCTGGCTCGTTTGCTGTCTTCCATTCATACGCAATTGAAGGGAACTCAATGCCTTAATTGGTCCCTGCAGCTTGTAATTTGTAAGCTAGACATGAGCAGACAGACCTTAAGGCACCTTAGAATAGTATCAGAATTGTGCCAGGATGAACAAAGAACTAGTTAAATGATCACAGAATCACAGCTGGCTCTTTTGCACCCTTCTTGTATGATCAGCAAATTCCAAGTGCATTTGAATGACTGCATTTTATCAGGGCACTAGATAATTCTTCTATAGAATCGGCTCATGTGTTATTAATTAAAAACCCAAATTAACACCTGTTTTCTGTTAATATAGAATGATCTTCACAGAGCCATCCAACGTACACAGTCTGCAATGTTTAACCAAGTCCTTATTTTAATATCTACCTTACTATGTCTTATCTTCACTTGGTAAGTGGCTAAAACCCCTTTGTTTTTATTATATATATTGGCTTTTCTTCTTTACTACATGGTGATAAAACAGGCATTGTGGAGAAATCATGCACTGAAATAAAGACAGTAATATACTTGCAGTGAAAGTGTTAACTAGCACCTGGTACTACTGGGGTCCTGATACAGTGGGTTTGGAAACAGAATGTGCATGAATGGGAAGGGGAATCATTCTCACTCTAAGAAAGGAAATAGAGGTGATGCAAAAACATAAGAGAAAAGAATTGGGGAAAATTCACATATGTACCAAGAGCACAATCTGAGCAGAAAAGTCACTCAAATTTGAAGAGTACCAACAGAAATACCCATACTAAGGTCTCCTTCCTTTGATTGGTGTGACAGAGAAAAATATGCCAGATCTCTGCCATCATCTCACTGATGACCAAGTCAGGTTCCCATAAAGAGTACAGGTGACAGCTGCTAATAATCTAGATTTTAGAAAGTAGTGGATGGTAAGTTCAAAAACCAAACTGTGTTACTCTGAAGAGCTTTTTGCTGCAAGACCTTGAAAACTTAAATTTATAGGAGTTTGGGGAGTATGGAGAAAAATCTGTTGAGAGCATTAAATAGTAACATACTTGGTTAATGAAGAATGTGTTACAAGACAGTGCACAAGGGGGCAGTGAATAGAGAAGATGATTCTCTGTGGAAAGGTTGTCACCTGTATTTATTTTGCCAGACAGGATGAATTTGGGTGAGCATACTGATGAAGTTTGGTCTGTCATTTTGGAGACAGTGATTTGATTTTCTCTGGCTTTATTCCTCTAGCTTGTTTTCCTGATAGCCACTATTATGAGATGCCTAACCCTTCCAGTAATAACAGCGTAAAATAACACATGGCCATTTCCATTCTTGTCCTTCTCTGTCCTTTATTCAAGAAGAGGAGCTTGTTCTAGCCAGTGGCTAAACAAATGGTCCAATTTTACCCTTTGTCTTATGGCAACACAGCTGCATAATGACAAATCCTCCCAGTTCTAAACAGTAACTATTTTTTGTGAGATTAAATTTCCTATTGAATATTACGTCCCTGTAAGAGGAAATTTTACATGAAAGAGGACTAAAATACTTAAATCAGAATACATAAAAATCTATCACTCTAGCTCTTGAACATGTTTAACTGCTTATAATTTTTACTTTTAAATTTTTATAATACAAAGCAGCCTTAGGTAAATATGCCTTCACCTTTATTACTAACCTACCTCAATATTTTACTAAACTGCTGAACAAAATACGTATCCAGTTCTCATTGCAGTAAGCTAGTTAACAAGAGTCTTTCCAAAGAACTCACTGTGATGATCCCTGTTTGAATAAAGTATGGAAACTGCAGCTAAACAGAACATCATGCTCACCACCAGGCATTTTGATAACTGACAGTAAAACATGCAGAAAATGGCAAGCTCACCTACAGTAATTATGTCTGGTCTCAACAGCTGTGGATAGCAGCTCATTATAGATCATTATACACTGACCTAGTACTGACCCTGTTGGACTGCAAAATAAGCTAAATAGGATGAAGACACCCAGTAATGCAATAACTAAGGAAATGAAGTACTTTTGGAATGACTAAGAATAATTGTTCAAACATCTGTGGCTTGCCTAAGACTTGAGTTCTGTGTAGGCAACTATTGCTGTTGCTTATATGAACACACATAATGGCATTTTTACACTTTTTTACACATCTATGTATGATTTTGTATTACAGAATATATTTTAAAAAAATCTAAAAAATTCTCTATAAATAGTAAAAATCAATTAGCTTAATGTCTTTGGTTATGTTACATCTATGGTGAATTTGAGACAGCATTTCATTTTAAGAGACATTATTTAGAGCTTACCTGGATTTCTTCATGCTGAGAGAAGCAAGATCCGTTTCTGGATCTGTCCACTTGAGGGTGGCTTTCATCAGGCTGATCTTCCACATTTTCTGCAACAGTGAGCAGTAACCATGTCTATTCCCCCCAGACATATATGAGAGCCAGCACTAGACTTATCCATGTATGTATTGGAGCACAAGACAAAAAAATTTTGAGGTAGCACTGTTCTGTTTTCATAATCACGTTTTAGTTACATTTAAAGATACTGTCTTGGCCCATGAAGTACCATAGATTCAGTAATGCAAAATTAATAAGTCTAGATTAGTAGCTTGAATAGAGTGCCTACAATTTCACATCACTTTCCCCTTAGAGTTTGTTCAGTACCATGGGGACATGCTCATGGTATGATTTTGGTACCACTGTCCTCACCATACCTCCCTGCTGACCGATGACTTTCAGGAACTGTATGGATTAAATTATAACACCACAGCACTTCCTAGTTACTGGTTGACAGGCTTGATTTTATCATCTGCTTCAACAGGAACACTGGCTTCTCAGCACTTCTAAAGTCATTGTAACTTTACAACACAGGGTTCTGTTCAAAACCATGCTTTTTTATCAGACACATAGAAAGAGGTGGCACATAGCTTCGTATGGGGATCACACCATTTTATAAGAAGTTCAAGTGTGAAGCCCAGAACAACTCCTACTTCCATTTTTCACCAGTTCAGTTAGACTGATGCACTGAGAAAGTGCAGCAAAAGTGCTTTCTTACTGCTTCAAGTGAGACTGAAACCTTTTCTAAGTCTTTTCATGGTAATTTCTGTGAGAAAACCAGATAAATGCTGAAACATAACTACTTTCCAGGGATGAGTTCATAGAATGGTTTGGATTGGAAGGGACCTTAAAGATCATCTAGTTCCAGCCCCTCCTGCTATGGGCAGGGACACCTTCCACTAGACCAGGTTGCACCGAGCTCTGTCCAGCGTGGTATTGAACACTTCCAGGGATCCACAGCTTCTCTGGGCACCCTGTTGTGTCTCATCTCGATCACAGTAAAGAACTTCTTCCTAATATATAATCCAAATACATAATCTCTTTCAGTTTAAAGCCATTACCTGTTGTTCTTTAATCAACTATTCAGAATTTTGGGTATATTTTTAACATATTTAGAAGTAGATTTTTGCTGAGGTGTGAAAGAGGTGCGTTCTTCCTTGTGCAATAACAGAAACCTGTAGTTCTGTAGAGTACAAAATAGCCAGACGTGTACAAGGATACAGGAGCTGACATGCCTACACTGATAATTCTAAAAGTACAATTTTACTGCAGAATATATATTATAGGATCTTTTCTGAAAGCTTGTGTGTTTACAGAGTAAAAGGATATTTATATTGTAAGATATTTACATCTGATTTTGTATGGGTGCAAGTTCAGTGAGCAGGAACGTGCCTCAGCCATCTATCTGATTAGTCAGAACTGAAGTTATGCTCTCTCAAAAGTGGAGGAACTGTTCAGTTCAAGTCACTTAGAATTGCCTCAGCACAGCCAGGATCCTGGGGAAGAACCTGACTGGACCTCCTGGTGTCCTGATTATTTACAATGGAGGGAGAAAATTTGGTATGTCTGTGCTCAGTACATTCTTACTTGTTCCCCTAGTCTGTAGAAAACAGCATTGCATTTGTTACCATTTGACTGTCATCTTTCAACGGAAATTTACTTTAAAGATCAGTTTGAGGGATCTATGCACAATAGCTACAAGAAAATGACATATTAATAGAAAATATTTTTTAAATGGTAAATACATAAAAGGAGCTCTTCCTCATCAACTTTGCTCCTGTCTACAAAGAAGTATTTTCAAAATAACTTCTGCCATAGGTAGCAGAAAACCCACAGTAAGTCAGTTACATCTCAACAGAATCTTGTAAATGGTGGTTACACATGTAGATGCATTCCAACTTATAACTCAGCTTTCAGATGAAAAGTTAAAAGAAAAAAAGAATTAAACGTGATGATAGTTGTTTATGGATCTAGGGGTAGTACTCATTTGCAGATCAACAAATTCATAGGACCAACTCTATGTATCTGTAGCTTACAGATTACATACAAGCATTTTTTCTCTTTTCTTTTGATTTCAAATACAAGTTAAGCTATCCAATAATTTTTCTTTCTTTAAATAACCTCAGTGGCATCCTAACCAGAACAACTATACAATACACTATAATATGTATACTTCTAGGATACTCCTATGACTGTTCAGCAGTTACTATTGATAGAGTTCTAGTGAAATTTGTAGACTCAAAGTATATGTTGTGTCATTTAGCTAATGGATGTTTTCACTTGTTTGTCAAATGAAATACTAATTATTTCTGTAAACTGTACAAGATGACGAATAACAGTGAATGACTATTTCAGGCATTTTTCTGTGACACAGTGAATCATCTACTAAGAGTTATTTTGCTTTTGAAATCAGTATTAGTCATATATCACCAGTGTAGAATGATTAGCTTGTGAAAAAAGGTGGCTACAAACTAAGGTGGACATGTATTTTTTTCCATACTCAAAGCTAAGAAGCCTGCACAAATTTCGCTTATGCCTTCATTGAAAGCTCACTGAGGTCAGTCTGAACATTCTTTTTACCCTTCAGGGCTTTCAACATCAGAAAATTAGGATGTTTCCACATGCTAATTTACAGAAGAAACAAAGTATGCCAGTAATGTATGCTCAATGACAATTACTCAGTCAAAATTCTTGTCTGGGGGAAACAGTATGAATAAGTTGTGTGTAAGGATGAAAACAAATCCAGACAATGATCTAGTCCAAACAAGACACATCAAGACCTTCAGTTTTGGAGCACTATGTTATAGAAAAATACCAACAGAACAAAAATGGGTTAATCCCATGTAATGTTAAGTGTAAATAAGTCATCTCAATGCTCTGTTTCCTTTCATTATCAATAAGCAGAGACAGACATCCCAGAGCACAATTCAGATTCAAAGGGACCTAAATCACCACTTTGGAGGTCTGTGCTGTTTTGCTCTTCTGTGTTGATAATATCAGGAGCTTACAATGGCAATTCTCCAAGAAAGATGTCTAGCATTAATTAAGATGAATTTGAGGAGTGTTGGCAGATTATGTAATGTAGAATAAAATGTGGTTTTTTGAGTCTTCTGCTCTCTCTATGATGTTGTGTTTTGTTGTACTCAGTGCTTAGGCCCAATCTTAGTTTATTTGGAGATATTTTGTGCATTCAAAAATAGCACAAAATTAAACTTTGATTCTGTCATTCAGCTTGATCAAATCCAAGATTGTAAAGTGGTAAAGCACTTGAAGTCTCAGGATCTTACAGACTAAACAGGAGCTGCAGGATTTAAATCCCATAATATTATAGAACATTAATTGAAAGTTCTAAGTAACTGTAAATAATACAATATAAATTATTCAATTATGACAAAAATACCACAAAGTCTTAAAATAATAGCAGTTGTGCTTTTCTTTCTCTGAAATAAAGCAGATCTGTTAGGAATTTGCTTGTTTCAAACACAGGATCTCTATTTTCCATTTTGAAATATTCCTATGCAGTGCTCTCCAAACATTAACAGATAGAAGTAGGCCAGAGAGCACATGTAAGTACCTTCCACATCCATTATACCAGCTTCCACCCTACCCTTGTCCTGCTTCTCAATTGCTGGAATCACAGCAGTGTGTATGGGTAGTTTTCCTCTGAGTGCATACAATTAAAATTGAGGTCTACTTCAGACACTACTTTAATGCTTCCTTAAGTGATGGAACAATGAAAAGGTTGTGCAGCCTCTGGGAGGTCAATTACAGAATATTTTAAATATCCATTTATTATTTGCAAACAATGTATAAATTCAATTCAAGTTTTTCTGAATGATTGCTTTCTGGGAAAAACTATGTGCATGAACACAAGGACAATGTTTTCATCAACTTTGGCAGGAGAAAAATATTGCATAGAGTTTATCTTTCCTTAGGTATGGAAATTTTTAAAGGTGGCTTTGCAAAAATCTCCTGTAAAAGAAGCATGTGAAAAGTCTTGCCAGAAATAGCTGTCAATCCAGATCATTTAACTGAAACAAATTCAGATAAAACTCTTACTGTTTCTAGTAGAATATGGATTTATGAGATGTGCCACACCTTTTTCACCTTTGCTAGCACTGGGGATCATTTGCTTACATCCATATTATTAGTACTTAAGTGCCAAAGCCTTTGAGAAAACTTAATGAGAAAATGTAATGAAAAATTACAATGACAAGTAATAAAGACCCCAACTTGTTTCTTGTATTAATGCCTTTGCTTATCTTTACACAGCTGTTGTGTTGTGATAACACAGAAATATTACCATATATGAATCTATTCTTTTTTCTGTATTTTTCTTTTGTTTGATAGCATGGTATTTGTTGTGTTTTTAAAAATATTTTTACATTTTGTAAGTTCAAGAGGTCTTAAAAAGCTTTGGGTAAGTGCTGCTTAAAGAGCATAAGATAAGGACTCATGCTACTGAAAAATTGGTTAGTTGTTTGTGAAAGGCAGAATAGAAATCATGTCTACTACAGGGAGAGCAGAAGTATTAAAGCCCAATCAGAAGTCTTTCTGGCGACCCATCAAACATGGTTTCTATGGAAACCTAGATAATTATACAGTGATTTTCATGCTATTTTAGTTATTAATTTGGTAGTGACATAATATTTCCTTTGTTAATCTTTTTAGATATTTCTACATAGTTATTTCTAAAATAATTAGGTCAGCATCTTTCCCATACTACATGCAGGGAAATCTTTGTGCAGCTGATGTAATACAACATTTAAAACTAGACACAGACACCAATGAAATTAATAATAATTTCAATAGCCTGTTTACTGTGGTCCATGGAACGAAATCATAACGGTTAGAGAGTTCAATTTAAATTATCTTCTAAGTGTGAGATACACATTTGTAGTCATCTTGTCATCTTCTAAAAATTAAAAATAATCAAAGACTCAATGTTAGCTCAGAAAGCTGCCCCTCACAGAGCCTCATTAAAATGGAGTGTCAGCAACAGATTATTTATAAGAAATCCTCCTAGTTTTTTAATATGCATAGAAAAAATAAATTAAAGAAGTAAACAACATGATTGAGAGATTTCTGTTGTTTTACTGCACCTTGGAAGATGAGTCAGGGCTTCAGGTACTAGTGATCTTTTCAAGTTACAATTGGACATTTCCCGATTTTTGAGCCCGGTTGCAGATCATTTATTAACCTGAAAATCAGTAGCTCCAAACTGAATTTAGATGAAGATTGGCAAAGTTAAATTTGAATAAATTAGAAAGACAAATAAGCTTACCCACATTTTTTGTTCTCTGTTGTACCACACAGTATTTTAATATTTCGTATGGTATGTAACTGTACATTCTAGGTAATTTTTTTCTGCAGTAGAAGGTACTGAAAATTCAGTAATCAGAATATGCATATTTAACTTCAGTGTATAAATAGACTCAAAACCAAACTCCTCCTCAAGAAGGAGACAGAATGTCTCTCAGGTTCTTTCCCAATATTTTCACCAGTAAGTATCTCTCAGATACCAAATGCTGCTAATATTCACAATAATCTTGACAACTTTTCATTAACGATGCATTGAGAACATTCAGGATACACAGTCTTTTGCAAAATATTATGCACCATAAAAATACCATTGGGAGAACAATTTTTCAGCTTTTATTATCATAACATCTCATAATACAGTAAAAATATTATTAAATACCACAACAAGCAAAGGGTGTTCTGGCAGCAAAGACAAATTACCAGTATGAAAGGAGGAAAAAAAGTAAATTATTTTGAGTCCTATAACATTTGGATTGTTAGAAACACAATTCTAAAAGACTGCATCTCCATAGCATCCTTTCTTTAGCAATCATAGTTTGAATATTGTAGAACACAAATAAAATCAAGCTATTGCTACATGTGTAAAACAACTCATAAAATTCCTCAAAGTTAATCTAAATTCCTCAAAGTTAATCCCATCCTTGTTTTGGAGGAAGATAGCACAAGATAGAATTGGCTATAAAGAATACATAAACTCTTAGTAAATTGAAATCAAATTAGCAAAGCCTGCTTTAATTTTCTCTGTCATATTTCTGTACATAGGGACAGAATTGGAGCCATAACATATAATTCTGTAATTGTCTTGTGAACTCCATGATATAATAAAGGGGGGTTTTGTGAAAATCTAGAAATTATTATCTAAAGAGCAAGGACGTAGAGAATGTCAAAGAGAAATAGAATACCGTATTCTGTTACATTAAAAAAACCCCTAAAACTTACCATATTTTAATATGTGCAACACGTATTTGAGATATGCATGTCTTCAAAAGTGTCAGCACTTGAAAAACATCCACAGAAATAAAAGAAAAAGCTTTTGGGGATTGAGACATAGGGAGCTATGGAGGTAAACTCAACATGCATGAAAGACATGCAAATTATTAGGATGTGGGCTCTCTAGTAAGCTTTCCAGCGGTTTATAAACACACATGCACACATACATCTGCTGCTGAATCACAGGCTTTAAGTAGGTATCTTGTGTGAAAATGTAAATGTTACTTATGCAAATTATGCGTGTTACCTTCACAACAGATCTGGAATACAACCAGTCTTCAGGTTGTGAAATAACTGTCTCATCATACTGGTAAAAGAAATCTTAAGTTTTGATTTAGTTTTGGGAGGACTTCAATAAAAGCAGGTAAAGTTCCCTTTAAAAGGGCAACTTTATATATATAATAAGTGTTAAAACCCTCTGTTTTCCATCTCTTTCATTACAGGAAGGCATTATGTTTCACATGCTGTGTTTTACCTTTGCAGTAAAAAGAAAAACCTGGTACTCACATGTTGCCTTTGAGACTGTTATATCATTTTGGCCAGTAACAGTAGCAGATAGAATGCCATGTGTAACAACGGATGACTAATTATGTTGAGGATGTTTCTTCACCATTTAAAATTCAATGCCTGGCAGCAGACCATCATCACTCACAATTCCTGGCTCCAAAATGAAGTTGTTGTTAACATGCAGACTTTTAAAAGTCTTTCATTGACTGATTCATTAGGCTGGCAAACTGTTTATTTTACTAAAATTTCATGTTTATGGTAATTGCTGACACATTTAACTATATTATTAGATGCCATCAGTTATTCTGGTTCCCTAATGAGCAGCAACTCATTATGCTGATTTGTGATCAACATAACTCTTCAGTGATTTGTTCACTTTCATTGTTTGTTTCGTATTCCAGCTGTATTTTAAGGGTGTGAAGTTTAGCAAAGTTCATACCTCAAAACAGAAAGTGAAGAGTTACAAAAAGATGTTGATACAATTTTGACCATACCATCAGAAATTGGCATCAGCCACCAGGAATTACTCACTCACACTCTGTTTGTATTAAGCATAACTTTACAGAATATTGAAAAGACATCTCAGAGGCTTTGGCAGAGTTAGGGATATGATATGAGATGATCTGAAAAGAAAATAGATTTTAGTGCATTTACAATGTTTTTTAAAAGAAAGAAATTCTCATTTTTCTCTTCTGTACACTTGCTATTCCACTAGAAATCACTGTAATGTTTAGACAGATGTTTTTCAAACAGGTGAAGACTAGAGGCTCAGTCATCCAAACACAGTATCACATTTGAGTGATAAACAAATACATGTAGAAGCTTAATGTCCATGGATTCCTCTAACACACTTATTAGTGATATTCTTTCCATTAGCAATAGAGGCCTCATGCCAGAGCTGTCACATGCCAAAATCGCTTATTGAGCTTAAATAAAGAAAGTAGAGAATTAAATGTATGATTCATTATGAAAATGTTACCTGTAAACTCAATCTCTGATAATTGCTTGTGGACTTCCACGAAAGTCTTTACCAAAACATACAGGTACAACTATTTAATAGTCACAAGCATTAAATGTCAACTTGATGTCAAAGAGTGTTAAAGATTAATCTCTAAATGGTGTCTCAGCTTCAATAAATTTGTATTTCTGGCACTGTTAGCAGGTACTGCTTTCTATTCTCCCTCTCCCCCGCAAAGTAGAAATCTGTAAATAAAGACCCTTTACGGGGTATAATCCAAATAAGCAGCACTTCAATTAACGGGTTCTGTATTTCCATTGGCAATTAAAGACTTCTTCTGAAATAGGTTAAAAATAGTAATTTATATTGTTTTTTTGTTATCTCTCAAACTCAGTGAAATATCTAGCCGTATACTTATAACTCAAATTTAAGCTTAAAGTTGAATATATGTTCCTATTCTTTGAAAAAAAGCTTATGTAAGTTCTAAATTTTGGCAATATAAATGAGAAATTATATATGCTGTATATTACAGTGGAGGGCCTGAGTCACAGCAATAAAAAAAAAGAAATTAGTATTCATTTAGTAAACACTTAAGTAGGAACCATGGGTGGGCTTTGCAGACTGAAAACAACAGGCTTGAAACCAAATTTTCAGTTCCTTTGGGCACAGAATACTGTCGTCACATTCTACAGCAAAGCAGTATGTTTGCTAATGTATTATAAAAGGAGTAGAATGAGGTTGAAAAGGTATGAGGCTATTTAAAGCTGTCCCGTACAGAATGGTCTCCTGTAATTGCATGCATTCTTCTGCTTTGCTTAGCTCTATTGCAGCTTCCATACAGTCCTTTGGATCTTGTACTAGTCTTTTCAGCAAACTTCTACTCATCATGAGCCTACAGATAGCGTTCTAAACAAACAGAGGCTGGACATCAGTGCAGTTGTCTTGAGACTGCCCATACAGCCACTCATTTAACCAGCTTGACAGACACTACCCTTGTAAAGCAGCAACAGAGTGTATGCTTCCATTTTGCTCACTGCCTGTTTGAACAATCTTTCTCTTTCTTAAAGAGAAATATAGAACGTAGCAGCTAAATTGACATACTAATAGAAATGCACACTTACAGGATTTACTTCTGCTGCCCAAATCCAGTAAACCCCACTGGCCACCTGCAGAGGTATCTGTGTAATTACTGGTCAGAATTTTTCACCACTGTTGCTGAGACTGCTGTCATCCTTCCGTTTAGTAATCAATCCATCCCTTGTCACTATCCTTCACAATCTCAAGAGTACTCCATAAAAATAAGGAACATGATGACAGTACCCCAAGACTGAGAGGAATAAAAGAAATAAAACAGTTTCTGACGTTGGCAAGGATCTTACAGCTTTGACAGTAACTAGTGGCCTTTATTCTTTTCCGTATAGGTGATTGGCAGAGGTACCAACACTGACAACACCTATGCAGCACATGAAAAGTTTAAATGATGCTGTATTTGTGCACATAGCAACAGCAATATTGCAGGATAACACTCATAATAATAACAGAGAAAAGACCACTGATGAATCAAAGATTTCACAGCGCAGCTTGAAACGCAAGAAGTGTACACCACTGTCCCAACGTGATCTGACTACAGCCTTAAACACTTCTTACCTTACCTTACCTTAAACACTTTTTATAAATTTAAGTTTTCTGGAAGGGAAAACAATAGGAAGTTTCCCATTACCTAAACTTCTCACCCATAAAGGTGTTATATCCAACATCCAGAGATTCAGAAACCAGATATGTCCATCTAGCTTGTGACTTGGAGAACAAACCTGTCTGCTTCATTTTGTAAACATAAGTGGGTTACAATATTTTGAAACAGCACAATTTTATCATTTCAGTAATATGCAGTGTTATTTTCACTGATACTTTCAATATTATTAAAATCCTAGAGAATATGCTTATATTCAGCATCTTGAACAATTGTTTAAAATACCATCTTTAGTTCATAAAAAGACAAGCATCCACTTAAGAAGTAAATAACAAAGCAGTAATAAAATCCAAAAGGGAACAGATTACATACTCATTTAAGCTGTCAGAAAGCTTTTGCATTCACTGATCTATAAATATTCATCTACAGAATAAACTCCTTGTTGTAAGTGTAAACATTGTGCAATAGAAGGAGTAAAACAGATTTCTATCTCTGTGTTCCTACATAACTGTAGCATTTCATAGTGGTCTTCATTTGGGCTTCTCAAAATGTTCAAGTAAGTCCATCATGTTCCATCTGTCTCCTCTTCATATCTGCAAACCTCTCTCCTTTGTTCTCAGAAAGATTATCTAAAGCACAACAAGCAGCAACAAGAAACAGATAATTCTGATCAGTTTCTAGCCTACATGTCTGGGTCTTCTATTTATTCACCCTTTAGTCTTCAAAATGCATATTCTATTGTTTTTCCTCAAGAAGTGCTTCTCTCCCTTTTAGGTGCCTAATAAAAGAATCCATCAGCTCAGTAAACACATAAAAAACTGTTCCTAGTAAATGATATGCTGTGACTAGTTTTTCTTGCTTTGGTTATACATCGCATATTGCTATATGGAATAATCCCTCTACAAGCTAGACTTGCAGGATCTGGAATGAAAAGGGTAGAATTTGTGAGGTGGCCTCAGAGCCGTCTTCAAGGTGGCTTCAAGGGGACCTCAGAGCCTACATTCTGGGTCAGAAAAAGTCGGCTTTCTGATATCAGTCTTAGTTTTCCATGCCTTCTAATGATGAAGACTGTCATCATTATCATTATACTGTGGAGTCCTCGTAGATAATTGATGATGAAAACAAATGTGAATTAAAATTTCTGGGAAAAACATAAGCTTAATGCAGACAGTGAGGACTGGCTGTGAGAGCATATTAAAAGATTGCGAGTAAGATATAAATAAGGCAAGCAGAAATCAGTTTCTTCAGTGTCTACAAGTAAAATTCACTTCTGACAGGGCTTGGGTATAACTGCAACAGAACATATGTTTTATGGAAATTTAAGCTGGAAAGAAAAATTTCACCTGTGCGCTTTCCAAAGGGCAGTACCCTTCATGCCTATGGGGAACAAGCAGTAACTGCTATGAATCAAGTTTTAGATGACTCTAACCTGCATTTACTATTGGTCTGAGTTTCACAGCAGGATAAGCAGTGCAGGAAAGACCATTCTTCCTGAATATTACTTACCTGTATTAAAAATTAGTTTTTGTTTAAAGTGCTATTGACAAGAAAATGTTGCAACTGGAGGAAGGTAATTTGGCTTGTTCTGAAGCAGTTGTTTTAGTAGCAGCAATAAAAGTACAGCAAAAAAGAGTTGCACTCAAGGTGCAAACACATAAGGGCTGTCAAAGAGATGTAAAAAAGGATGGAAGTGTAAGGAAAATTCATGATGGATACTCTTGAGAATCAGATGAAAAAGCAAAATCTGATAAGGAGAGAATTTTGACCACCAGAACTGACGGAAAACTAGGAGGAAAATTCCAAAACTGTATTCCACTAAAAAACTGTCTTAAAAGGGAGGAACTAGGAAAAGGAAAGTTGTCAGGTTTTGAGTCATATAAATCAAAATGAATATTAACAATAAAATTAAATCAATTTACCTTTAAAATGTGATATAACTTGAGTTAGATAGAATATGAATAAAATCATTTTATCAGTAGCTTGTACTACACCTTAACACTGTAATGGTCGTAAGGTTATAAAACATCTAAGACTGATCCTGTCTTGAGTGTCTGTAAAACTGTACTGAATCAACTCTTTTCCTAAACATTTATTTAATTCCATGGCCTACCTTATATGGAATCAAAAATGTGGCAAACTAGATATGTTGCAGACAAACTATCTGAATAGACTGAAGCTAAGGTGTTTTACCACCAAAGATGCACGAAAGAAGCTGCTCACACCTAATAAGATGCCATAAAGGAATACTGACATTCAGGATTTTCCAGGTATTGAAAGATACTACACATTTCAATGTGGTCTGGAAACACTCTTATTGTAGGCAGCTTTGGTACAGAATACATGTAAACGTTAGGGTACTTCAAGGACAGGAACTGCAAGCTTGTTTACAGCAATGAAATGTTTGTAAAGACTGGAGTGTACCTAGGCATATTGCTGATTCATGCTCCTTCAGAGAAAGTGTGCTCTTGGACGGCAACTAACGTGTGCTTACTGGATTATTATTACAAGGTCTTTTAATGCAGACAGAGTATTTCAGGGGAAAATCTTTCCATGCTGGTTTTGTTTATTCTTTCATTAAAAATCTATTACTTCTCTCAGTACAGCAGGATGCTGAATTAGAGGAGCTTTTTTGCCTAGTCCAGTATGGATGTTGGCCATTTTTGGGTCCTTTTAGAAAATTTATCCATGCAACCTGAGATTTTGTTTGGTTGGTTGGTTTGGGGGACTTTTTTCCTTTTACAAAGCTGATTATTAAAATCCAAGTTTAGCATGTTTAAAATCTGTCAAGTAGATAATTGAACAACTCAGACAGTGGTAGTGGTATAATAGTGGGCTTTGGAAATTGAATAAAATTTTCCATGGGTGTCTTGGGTTTGGTCAGTTTGGTTTCGAGTTACCTCAAAGCAAACTTAGGCTCTGACAGTCCTAGAGGCAGTTTGCATTTTTTAGGTTTTCTTCATTTTTAGTAAAAATTAATAAAAGTCCTTATATTTATGGTAACAGGATAACTATGGACTGCATTCTGTCACTAGGAAATGAAATATATGTATACTTGGTGATAATCAATACCTGTGTCTCCAGTTCCTATCCTGATTCTACATGCTGGATGAGTTGCTTCTTATAAACATTTAATAGATAGTCAGATAATGAATCTTTCAATCATTAATTCAACTTGATTGCAGAAGTATGGGTGCTTTGCATAACAACTGCTACACCCTTATAAGTGTTTCAAATTACTGCAAGAAACACAAAGCATGATGTTCCAAAACATATCAAGTGTATTAAATTAGAAGCATGCATTTGAATTTTCCAGCACAGCAGATAAAATTCCTGAATATTATTAATAGCTTAATTATTCTTCCTGAGAAATTATAAATATGTAGTGTTACCTAATTCTGTAATGCCCAGTGTATGAAGAGTATCTGGTGGTATTTCCAGAATAGTTACTGACTTGTGTGAGCAGTCCGATACCTCAGACTCCAGAAGGCTCTTAGCTGCAACAGTATTGATGTACTGAAGTTGGAAGGCCAAGATTTACTTTGTATACCATCAAAGCTCTGGGGGTAGACTGAAAGGAGACAAAAATGCATGTGTTTTTTTGGACATACAGATTGATGTGTGCAAAGACTTTTTTATGTAAATACAGTGAGCTGAATGCTGCCCACAGTGGGACTCTACTTGGGCAGTCTCAATGACCAGAGTTGTCTTACTGCAGCTCCACTTCTCATTTCACAAAACACAGCAGCAGGAGTAGAAAGGCTTTCACTCAGTTTCAACAAATATTTATATACAGTTGGTCATTTCACAATATCCTGTTCTGCTTAACAAGATGTTCTGCAGTTTCTGGGAGTCACATGGCTTACTAGTGGAAGTTTATTTTTATAAGTTGAGCTTTTGCAACCATTAGATACATATAGTGATCTTTGAAGGAAGGAAAATGCTTATTTAAACATTATGGGTAAGCAATAATTGTAGCAACTAGCACCGTCACTTAGGATAAAGATACAATTGGAATGCAGGAAAAAGTGACATTTCCAGCTGAAGAGAAATTCAGAATTAATTTCTGACATTGTGGGATTGCTATGTAGTGAAAGAAAAGTATCTGAGCTACTGAATTTTGTCCTCCTCATTCCTTTCACTGTCTTGTATGCAGGTAATCTCTATATCCTAGAATTCAGTTATTCCCACAGCATTAAAGCCTTCTATCAGGAATGAAAGGTGCAAATTGGAACTTCTCATTGTAATTCTTAAATTTGATATATATGATATATTTTGTCATTTTAACATTTTGGAAATTGCATGCCTACCTAAACTAGTAATTATTTTTTTTTTTTTACTTTTAATGCTATTTATGAAAAAAATGCTTTTCTGTTGATAACTGCTCAGAAAAAAAACCCTAGGTTTCATAAAAGACCTGAGAAAGCATCACAGAGCTGGGGAAAACTGAAGCATTTGTTTTTTAGGGACTTCAAACCTCAGTTTCAGGGTGTTTGGACAGGACAGACATTTTATTATTGGTCAGAGTATTTTCTAATTGTCCCTTCACTCCTTTAAGTGCTGCAGTTTCTTCTCATCCCTTGCTCTTTTTCTTTGCCTATTCTTTATTATTTACACAAGAATTAGAAGTTCTGTCAGAAAACATTAGGCTTTTAGGCATTGGGTAAGGTGACAAGCAACATCTTCACCTTTAGTAGAACTAGACTACACAGCTCAGTAGTGTGTCATCGGAAGAAGATAATGACAATTCAGTGGACATGGATTATGGTTTAGAAATCGACATACAATATTTCCATTTGTATCCCATAAAGTGAATGAAAAAACATTTTTTTGTCACTTCAGTTATATCAGCGCAGAGTTTTGTGAAGTGCAAACTCAGCACTTAATGATTCTGTGTATATTCTTTAAGCACAGATAATTCCTTTTTAAATAATGTCTAATTTTAAAATATAGGACAAATCTGCACCTGACTCGACATTAGTGCCCTAAGGAAGACAGAACATCCCACAGAGACAACTTCCAGTATGAAAAACTGTTTGCCTCTGTATGAAGCAGGGCATTCTCTAACATCACTTTAATTTCATTCTAACATCGCTTTAATTTCAAGGACTTAAGACTGGCACCATCTTAATATTAACTTCTTTGGCAAGTAGTGAGCACCTTTTGCCAATTTCAGGAAAAAAGACCATGCATTTATGAGACTTCTAAGAAATATTATATGCCTCCCAATATGAGGCTGAAGTAAGAACTGTTCTATAGCCACATTTTATTATGGTGTAAAGATTGAGGAATTTTCTTTAAATATCTTGAGTGAACTCTTACAAATCTTCATTTCCTTTAGCAGATAGTTAAAGCCACTATAGTAGTGTCTATACTATGTCTCACATGCCTGCTCATGTACTTCCTGGAAAGCTAACATGGTTGTTTTCTTCAGTGTTTCACTGCATTTGAGTTTTACCCATAGGTATTTACTACAGTTGATGGAGTATCCACAATTTTGCTGAGTGATGGTTCATTCCAACTTTTTACAGAGAGAAAAAACCCCAAACCTATGACAGTGGCATCAGAAAAGTTTAAAAACACAAATGGCAATTGGCAGTACAAAACAATCAAATCATAATTTAGTCTGTAATTTGTTCTAATATCACCATTCAGTGATAGGATATGTGGAAACTAAAGAGGTTTGGGGTGAGAAACTACTGGGAACACTTAATATATAGGCTTACTATATAGATGTTAACTTCTGTAATATATAAATGCTGAGCTTATACCATAGAATTTCACTGACCCTGATAAAATTAATCCCCATTGATTTCAACATATTCATTAGCTAGTTCCTGTAGCTAACTACTTAATACACAAAAAAGTAATTATACAAGTTGAAGCTCAAAGTTAAAGTCCAAAGAAAACAATGCTGTTATTTGCTACCTAATCCTGAAGACACTAAGCAGCTCTGCTTTTGGCCTCAGCCTCTGGTGCATTATTGTAGACCTCAAGAGGTTGTACCTGTAAGCAGTAATTTTCTCTAGAAAATCTAAAAGTCAGACATAGTTGGCAAACACTGACAAATGAAAATACAAACCAGTGTAAAATAGATTATAATAATTTGATTATTAAAAAGGATAGTTACTGTATAGTACTTGCAAACTGCTTTCCAAATGGTTCTTGTTATGTCTATTTCTATGACATGTTACACAGCATGGCAAAAATCTGACTTAATCTCAGGGGTTATTATGCTCTACAGTACTTACTTCTGTACCACATGTGGAGGTAGGTTATGAACAGTAGTTAGTTTTGGCACATAAAATACTCAAGCAAACAAAGATTCCTGGAATTCAACTGAAAACTTCCAGTAAAACAAAGATTGCACTCACAAAAGTTCAAATGATACCTAAAGTAAACATGACTAATCTCTAGATATTACATGCTACTACCTTTACTTTTTGTTTTTCAAGTGCAGTGGTAGTAGAGGATTTAAAAATCACACTTCTGTTCTCTGTAAGTTTGTAATAAATTTTCTGATAATACTTGTGTTTTAGGAGACCCATGGTTTGGATTTCTGTCTGGTTTTTTAGCGATACTAAATCTCATCTCTATTGAACTAATTTTATTTTGTTGTAACTGCTCACTCACATCCACTATGAAAAACCAACCTTACTGAATTTACAGGAAACCTAGAATTGGCATAGAAGGTGCTGAACTTGGCTCTGTGTTTTAATTAGGCTTTTTCTGTGTATTTATTGTTACAATGGTTTATTTTCTCCATAAAAGCAAGTTGTTGTGAGCATTGCCTTTGCTGAACAGTACTTTTCTGCTTGAAGTTATTATGTTTGTCCAGGGATGACCAAGTAAATTATTGTTTCTTCATGGGATGAAAGAGAAGGAGGAAGCAAACAAGAACAAGGAGATAAAAATACCACCATACAATATTAAAACAGCCAAAAGAGGAAGTCAAGTTACTGCATATTTCATTATGTCAGGAAATAAGAGAAAGCAGACAAGAACATAATGCTGTCTGGTTTGGTACATGCAGTATTTATGCATCTTTTAAAAATAATGCTTAACACTTAATTTACAAGAGAAAAGAATCTGATACCACTATTTATATAAAGAATTATGTTGTATTAAAAGATGTCAGTAAGTTGTGGGGAATGGAGTAACTAATTCATGTGGTCTTGGCTTCATGGATGGCTTATAACTTTCCGATTGCACTCTCCATGCAATGTAATCAGGTAGCCCAAATAGCTAGGAACATGGTATAGATGCTGAGTAATGCTTATTTAGAGGCACTTGTGATGAGATTGAAGTGTAATATTCTTGGAGAAGGAGCTAAAGAGGTAATATTTCATTTGGTAATTAGACCCCTATAAAGTTGTCCTTTGCAAGTCAGGATTTTCTGCAGTTTTGTGATCTCTGGCTCTATTAAAAACAAGAGACAGAGCAGCAAAACACCCAATAAAATTAAGACCTGGTAACCATTCTTTTCTTTTCAGGGTTAGGGCTTCAGGTGCAATTTGGTAGAACTGCAAATGAGCTGCAAGTAATTTTTGAGGGAAGAAATTAATTTGTTCAACAAGTTGTTCAAGAGCTGAATTTCTGCTTCAGCAGTGAGGAAATAGCTCCCATATCTTACTGATTTAAAGACTGTTAAGAAGTTCTGGCTCATGCCCACTGAGTTCAATGAGAAACAGCTTGAATCCACAACATTTTGGATCAGGCACAAAATTATTTTGACAGCTTCAAGGAATAGGAATATATAGGACTATAAGGGAGTACAGTTGATGAAATCCTGGTCTCACTAAATTCGGTGGGAATTTTACTGTTCACTTAGAAAAGGCTGAAATGGTTCAGGATATATTAACTTATTTCAGTTAAGCTAAAGTATGATTGGGTGGGCTGGCTACAGAAAGCTCAGGAGGAAGAATAAAGAAATTATCTCCTTCATCAAGGCTTGAGTTTTCCTACCAGCAAACTATTTTTCTTTTTTTTTTTTTTTGTAAAACCTTAAAAAGGCTTTACAAAAAGATCAAAAAGTGAAGAAATAATTCTCATTCCTTGAAAATTTAAAAAAGCTCTCTGCTACTAAATTTATTTTACATTTTAATCCATCCTGTCAAATAGAAAGGGTAAAATCAACCCTTTTGCATGTAAAAATACTAAGTAATTTCACAGGCATCACCCTCAGAAAAAATACATTCTTACCAATGATATGATCATGCATTATGCTTCAATACAACCCATCTGCAGACATTTAACACACTTAGCAGAGTGGTGTAATAGTCCTGTTATGTAGGAGCCATATCAGTGGTTCAGTGTAATTGCTACTTTCCTGCCCCTTGTGACCTTAATTTCTGAAGTCAAGGTTATGTATTTTAGAGATGCACCCAACAAAAGACAACTAAAGAGAAGAAAATGAACTAAAATCGTCAGGAATAATAACAACGAAGAATTAAAAATACATCACCATTCTGCTTTTAAAATTACATGTAACTTACATGCATAGCGGTATTAAGATGATAGCTACTTTTTCCATACTTGGATGCCTTCACAGTATACTCCGTTATTTCAAATAAACACTGGAAAATTAGTTAGCTGGAAAACTTCCTTGTCTGAGACCAAAAGAAAGCTTAATTAGTATAATTCCTGCTGTTAATATTTTCAGGGCCAAAAATGTAATTTTAGTAAAAAAAAAAAATCACCAAAAACAAAAAAAAAAAACCTAAACAACAAAGCAAACAAAAACTAAACAAAAACCCAAAACAAAACAGAACAAAAAAAACCCACCACAACCCTTTCCACCCCCAAAAAACCTCCAAAATCAAAACCCCAAAAACAAACGAAGAAACAAAAAACACTCAAAACCAAATAACCCCACACCCCCCAAACTGGAAGCATAGTGAAATTATGTATGATCTAGATTACAACTCCAGTGTAAAATGTGGGACAAATTGGATAGGAATGTAAAATTATCACTTCTGACTGAAGTATCTAACTTATGCAAACAACGGGGAAAAACTCCACCCTTTTTAGAACATTTTGAGATGTGTGAAAACTACAAATGCTAGAACTGTGAAAAGGAAACTGGGAATTTGATCCATATGTTCTGGAAATGCCACTGCCTACAGCTAAATTATTTTTGGAGAACAGAAGAGAGAACAGAAGAACAACTGCTCAAGCTGTTATAAACACAGGGTCTCCCTGGTGATGCAAAGATCTTACCATGGAGGGTATTAATGAGTGACTATTACCATCTGGATACCATACATGGAGAAATAATTTTTTGGCATGTTCTAGAATAATTACTAAAGAACAAGATATTATATATCAATTATTTCTCGTAATTCTCTGTGAAGAAATCATTCCGCTACATTATTCAGGGTGGTTCACAAATCTATTTTCTTCATATAGGTGAATATAATTTAAAAGCCTAACCTGATTCAAGTAATTCTACTGCATTAAGGAAGGTCATGTTTTAAGTTTGGGAAGCTCTTAATTGAAATATTATTATCCTATTTGTTGAAGTATTTTTAAAATCTGCAACATATGAAATAGCAGTTAGACCTGTGGACAGATTCTGCTACTTCCCAAAACCAAAAGCACATCAGGCAGATTACAAGAGAAATAATTAGCAATTAACCTGGGCTACCACATACTTGTTCACAGGAATGTGTGACTGGAAGAAATGAATTTAATTAATTCTGTGATCAAAGACAATCAAGCCCTACATTTTTATTCTGTACTTTTAGCAAGCAGAATCTTTGTACCCATTGGTGTCTTCCACTTTCTACTTGAAGGCTGACCCTGGATACTTATTCCTCTGACAATTCGATAGCCTGTGATGCTCACATTCACTTTATTTTAGACAGTCACTACCTATTTATACCAACATTATCCTTCTAGTATGCAACACATGCACTCATAAGTAGTTCATGCTAGTAGCTCTTGCCACAGAAAGAGATAGAAACTAACACAGAGAGGAACAGATTTAAAGAAAGCAGTGTGTATGTTTTCTTGGCCATACCAGCAAGCTCTCCCTAAAAAAGTTAGAAGATGTTTATAAAAAATTCTGAATGGTGGCAACTATATACCATCTGTTTTGTTCTGGTTTAGAAAGGAATTGCACCAATTCATGGTGCTCTGTATACCACCTCTCCCTCACAACAGCCACTAAGCAAAACCTAGCAGCAAAGTTGTAAATAGTTACAACTAATAGTTGTAAATAGATATTGAAATAATTAAATAATTGCTTTCTTTCATTACAAGTGACATTTGATAATTATAACACTTCCAGTTTGTTACTAATTTTTACTCTTCTTTGGAAAGAATGTCCTTGCTGAGCAATTCATGAGTTCTGAAAATAACTAGTGCTCTTCATATATGATCATCAAAGTTGAACTGACCCTAAGTACAGTTCTTATTTTTCATGTCTTTATTCATTCTTTTCTACATAGTATTTGTGGAATTCAGCATCTGGAACGAGCAGGAAACAGGTTGACTCTCTTTGACTCCCTTTATTTCTGCATAGTGACATTTTCCACTGTGGGCTTTGGGGATGTTACACCCAAGATATGGCCTTCAAAGCTGCTTGTTGTCATTATGATCTGTGTTGCTCTTGTGGTGTTGCCCATACAGGTAAATGTGGATTTTTTTTTTCTCTTTAGAATTGTTTTTAAAACAGAAGCATAATAACTGAAATAATTTGTTGTTACTATTATTATTGCAAATATAATGTCAGAAAAAATAACTATCTTCTACACCTCCTATTCTGTGTTTTTCTTTTCTTTCTTTTTTCCTTTGTCTGTTCTCCTATAGTGTACCTTTATGCTAAAAACCAGAGCACTAATAACAATTTTCAAGTGCTGGTGAAACATTTCTGTCATGTGCCACAGAGCCCTTCCTTCATCCTAAAATATGGGTTTGTCATTAACGGAGCAATTAAAAAAAAAAAACCAAAACCCCAAAACAACAGTAGCCAGCACTTTCATTATGAGCATAGCATTTCCTCTGCAGGCTCTCCCTGTTTCTAATCGTGGTTCTCTCCACTTCCTCTCTTACTCTTACAGCTCAGTGCTAACATGAAAAAAATCTCATTAAATCTGCAACTCAAGCAAATTGGGTTCACAGCTGTGTGTATCGGTACAACACACACAGAGCCAACAGAACAGTTAGGAATTTTTCATGACTACTTAAGTTTAGGACTTCCAACAGTTTCAACAGGAAAAGGCAGATTTACAAAAATCCAAGTATTTCAAGGAGTCAACCAGTTTCATTAAATTTGTACCAGGCATTTCAAGCTCATTAGGTGAGGCTTGGTGACAGAAACCCTGAAATTACATGGGAAGCCCTGCCAAGTTGTTAAATGTTCCACACTCATCACCCAGACTTCCTGCCACAAAAAGGGGGACGGGGGAGACATTGTGCATGCTTATCAAAGCTTATAGTGGACCAGCCAACCATGAACCTCCAGATTTTTCCTACACAGCCATGGTTTCCAGACTCTGCTTCTTTGACAGTGAACTAAAGCTCACTGTGAGCAGATAACATGGAAGACCTGGAAGATTGGAAGCTCAAACTTTGTGTGTTAATTTTCTTGAAATTATTTGAACATTTTAATTATAACTAAATATTTAATGTATGCATATGCAGAGATATGCAGTAACACAATTACATTCCCGCTCAATGTGAATTTAGTAAAATATACATTCTATTTTAAACTAAAATACCCTTTAAGAAATTTGAAATTTCCTAGCAAATAGGAATTTCATCTTTCTGTTATACATCTCAGGCATAAGCTCTGCATTACCAGTAAAAAAGAATGGAATCTGTTGCCCTTTTACATAAATTTACCTATTATTAGCTACTTTATTTTATAGCTTTGTTATGATAACAGGGCTTTATATAGTTTGCAATACACAGAATATGTGGGAGGCATTCTCTCCTGAGCTTTTGTCCTATGATATTAAATCATTATTCACGATTCAGTCTCCCCATCAGTTGAATGTGGATGAGAAAAAGCATCTATCACACATACATAGTTAAATCGAGCTTAGCATTAAATGCATATTACTTACAATACAATTTGAAATTGTGTTTGTGTGTTTTATTACAGATTATTACAATGACACTGACAGAGTATTCCCTTTAAAGGATTCAGACTAGTAGAGCAATATTTACTGTTAGCCTGTATCTGTTGTTCAGCTGGCAATGGCAATTTGCTGTACTAACAACTGCTGTGTATTTAAGTTATATCTAGATTTATAAAACAAAAAGGAGAATATACAGAAGGTCACCTTAAGAACATTTTAAAGTATCTGAGAAGAGTTAGTGGCCAAACTAAGTAAAATGGTGCTTCTATGTGAGTATCTGTACCCACAGTATACATTTAAGTGGGTGAAAATTCTGTTGAGGGAAGCTTTTATGTCACATGGTGCTGGAAAAAGGGAGTTGAGGGGTATAATCTACATAAAAGAATAAGGTACAGCCTTCATTCTTTTCTAAAATCTTGAGATTTACTGTAATCTCATGGTATTTTATTGGATTTACCCCACTTTTGTGTGTGGTAGAGTGGCTCCTCTGCCATGTTTTTTAATCACCCTGTTATTCATCTCACCCGCTTGCTAGAGACCTTTTTACAAAGAAAAAGACATTGTGGGCTAAGAGCAGCTTTTCATAGAGGCATGAGATGATCAATGCAACATTGTTAAGTCATGATACAGTTGTACTGCACATCTGCTTGTCTATATTGCACTGACAATTGGCATCTCTTGCAGTTTGAACAGCTGGCATATTTGTGGATGGAGAGACAAAAGTCCGGTGGTAACTACAGTCGACACAGAGCTCAGACAGAAAAACATGTTGTGCTCTGTGTTAGCTCTCTGAAGATCGACTTACTTATGGATTTCTTAAATGAATTCTATGCTCACCCCAGATTGCAGGTACTTACAGTGACAAAAAAAAAAAGAAGATTAACGCAAACCACTGATTTTCTGGACAGCCTTCTGAAATAGTTTTTAATTTGTAAAACTGAATTTGGGAATAGCTGATTGAATTGGGAATCTATAATTGCAAAAAGAACCTGATACAAAGTATGGAGACATTAATTTTAAATTGAGGTAAATAGACTAAATAAATAGAATTACTGTCTTGTTGAATTATGCCAGTCCTTGTAGAAACAGATATTTGCATGCAAATTCCCTATATTTTACCCCAAAATAGAAAATAAATGAAAACTACTCTAATTATTTTTTCCTGTTGTTTTGGGACTGGATCCAATACTCCTCACAAGTCAAAGCATCTTTTAGTCTTCGCATTTTGCTTTGTTTTTTTGCCAGAGGTAGGAAGATCAGATACTTTTGGAATTGTGGAAATTAAGAAATAAATAGATGTATTTTAAAGGACAAAGGCCTTGAAAGATTACACACAAGAGATTTTCTTAGTGTACACATATTCCTTAGCTAATGCAAACCTGTCATATGACTTTTTTTGATCATATAAAAGCTTATGTACATGAGATAGCAATTTGGACGCATTATCATTATCTTTGCTACAGATCATTTCTTTCACCAAATCTTCTCTATGTTTTCTATTAAGTTACCTGTGGTACCATGCTTCATTAGATAGTGCAAGAAAATCACAAAAATACAATTCTCAAATTGCTCAGCAGCAATTTGACAAATCCCAAATCCAAAATATTCCCCAAAATAATTACCTAGCAAGAGGAATAAGCAAATGCACAAGGAAATACAGTTCTTTATAAATGCAAACACAAATTGAAAACCAAAGCTTAGTTAACTATTCTGAAGAATGAGTTAGGCTCTGTGATACACTGGAGACAAAGAATACTAATACTACTTTTGTAGCATAAAAAAGGTTACATACATTTTCTCCACAGCTGAAGGACACAGATAACGCACAGGATCCCCTAAGCACTAAGCTTTCTGCAAGTCAGTGTGTGCTAAGGAAGGCTTCTGTGTCAAGCCTGTCCTAAGCTCTCAGCAGTCTCTCCCCTCACATTCCATTTATGTCTCCTTTTTCTGTGTACACACATGTATACTTCAGAGCAACTGTGCTTTTCCTAACAAGGACTGTTTGTTGTACAGGAAATAGAGTTTGGATCTGCCCCTTAATGTAGAGGAAAAAACTTGGGGGAAGACAATTCCATTTTAATCATTGAAAACTTCCTACGTTTTCCAGCTAGAATGACAGAAATATAAACTGTCTCTAAAAAGAAAACCAAATTATGCTCAAATGGAAACAAAAATGTTTCTAGATGTACTTCAGTTACCACTCTGGAGTCTTCTGTGAGCAGTTGACAACTGTCCAGCCATTTTTATTAAAGAATTAAGTATTTTAAACACATGTATTCAAATAACTATTGTCAATTACATTTGAGAATTATCAGAGACCCTTTTGACGTCCTGGGTCTCTGTCGACGCATTCTCTAGCAACAATAAATAGTAACATAATAAAATAACATGACTATTCCCCCTTATGTTTTTGACAGGACTATTATGTCGTTATTTTGTGTCCTACTGAGATGGATGCTCAGGTCCGAAGGGTATTACAAATCCCAATGTGGTCCCAAAGAGTTATCTATCTGCAAGGCTCAGCACTAAAAGATCAAGACCTGTTGAGAGCTAAGTAGGCAAATATTGACCAATATTGTTTTTTACTTTTGTTTCACTCATACTGTTTGATAAATAATTTTGACAAAAAAATGGAAGCTGTGCTAGAAGAAAAGCATGTGTATTTAGAAAGCAAGGCTCTGATGAAATTTGTTTTTCTTAATATCTGAAATTTTTTAAGGAACAAATATTTTTAAGCTCTTTAATTTGACAAAATTCTTCCTCACTTTTTTTTTTGGTCTCAGTTGTTAAAGGTATTGAAACAGAGTGCCTGTGATTTCTTCTGAGAAAACAGCTGAAAAAAATTCCAAAACTGCCAGTAATGATAGAATTTATTTCTCTTCCTTCAGCAAAAATAGTAAATGTGATGGTAGTTGTCCTGACCAGCTGAAGGAGGGAAACAAGCAAACAAAAATAATTATCACACTTTGAACCCATTGCAGAGTTTTGTTTCCTTCCCACGTTCAGCCTGTTAGTGTAAGCAACTACTCTACTATACCTCCATATACTCTTCTTTCAGGGCCTTCCTCTTACCACATACTTCCACCACTTCTAAAAAATCCTCTCTGGCAGTTAACAGTGAATGACATTAATCAAAACACATCAGTCAAACACAGTTGCTTCCCCCCTACATTGCTCAATCACTTGAAGGTGTGAAGGAATTCACAGTGGAATTCATGTAGGTGGGTTGTCTCTTTAAACTCTCCAAAGAGAAAGGTGATTTTTAGCAGATAACTGATTTGACTTACATGCATTGCTCTTTATAAGAAGCAGCTAATATAGATACCTAAATTAAGGTTGACTATTTATGTCATTCAGTCTTCTTTACCCCAGGGGAGTTATTTCAAGAATCTAATCTGTGAGAAGTCTAGTGAGCAGTGTTATCTTCTCAGATTTCTGCCACTGAAAAAAAAATTAAATTTTGAAGTAAATTTAGCTTTTTTTTATAATAAAAATTTAGCTTTTTTATATTAAAAGCTTTTTTTCAGAATTAGGAATTTTCATTTAGAGAGAGGTTCCTCTTTTTGCTTTCTTGCTGATTTCAAGAAGGAGTCTATGTGGGGATGTACCTGGCATTTGTTCTACACATTAGAAGCAGAACAATTAGGCTGTTCCATAAAGAATTTAACTTATACTAACCTGAAGGTAGTCAACTGTGGAACTATGCTTTTTGCTGCAGAACATGTAATTGAATGTACCTGTCATAGAATAATTTTCAACTTCTCCTGAGGGAAGAAGCATAGTGGGAATTTAATAGAAAATTTAATATGAAATACAACCCAGTACCTAAGATGTTTCCTGTATTTCTTTTTAATAAGAACATAATATACTGAGAAGATAACAAAGCACATGGTAAACTTCTTCTAATAAATAAAATAATGGTTACTAAAAAGAAACCCCAAACCTAGGTAGTGTCTCATTATCAAAATATCATACATATAAGAGAAATGCAGTGTCAAAATAACATGATAAAGGTCACAACAAAAAGTAAAATACCAAAAGTTGTCTGTCTCCAATAAGTAGTAAATAGTTAACTAAGATTGTATTTTTCATTATATGCCCTAGTACACAATTTGAGTTTACAAAAGTGGTATTCATTCTTACTTCCTACCTTTGAGGGTGTCACTTTGCAAATTCTTGGTGTTCTCTGAACTGTGTTCACATGCCCAGCTTCAGCGAAAAAACAGAATGAATTCTGTTATGAGGTATCACTTTGAAACTTATATTGTTCATCAGCATGACTGGAAACATTATCACTACTTCAGCATTTGAAACAACATGGGAACTGATAAAAAACAGCTCTTATTCTGCACGCAGACTAGCACTAGAAAGCAAGTTAACACTACCGTGCTTGATTTCTTTCCCCTGCAGCTCTCTCCCATGATCTGTTATGACTTTAAATATTTTTTTCTCTCTCTTTCTACTTTTTTTAGTGAACTATCCATAAATCTTCTTAATCCTTTTCTTGTCCACTCTTTACCTTATATTTTTTCCTTTCATAAATTTCTCTGCAATATATAAGGTCACTTTAATTTCTGCCATCCTCAAGCAGTGGAAGTCTTGTTTTTTTTGTCTCAGATTCAGTTTTCTGGCACATAAAAGTGGTGTAATTGAAAAAGCTTTTTCAGTTGTTAGGACATTAATAACACTCCTCTCATAAGGATGCTCTGGGTTGTCCTTAATTTTTTAATACAGATGTTAGTAGTGTTTCTATTATCTAAATTCATGGCATACATAGATGTTAAGCTTGAGTTATTATCCTTGTCACCTGTTCTGCAATGATTCAAAAAGTTACAAAAAAACAGTGGGGGGAAAAGGTGAATATATTCACGTGAAATTTCATTTTCTTACAAAGTCATCTATATATAGCCATTCCAGTTACCTCTTCAGCTCTCATCAAAATCCCATCTAATTTCACTGAATTTTCTTTCCTACAAGTTTGTTAAAGACCTTGCTCCCCAATTCGGCTCCCAGGCTTAGTTGAAACTACTCCTACAGCTCCCATGATTTCTTCCTAATCAGCCCTCAGAAGTGTTCTGTCCCCACTTCTCCACACCAGCTGCATTTGACATTACTTTTTTGGATATATTGATTTGCCTTTATTACAATTATTTTTCCTTTTCAAGTACTTTAATGTTTTGAGGCTTTGACTGTTTTCTTACTGCTATGTGTCTATGTGGAATCTACAATGATTGGACTTTATCTGTCTCTTTTCTTTATACTTTCTCTGAATAATCTCCCACAAAACACACAAATGTAATCGCTGTTTCTACAGTCAAAACCCAAGAGGTCGGCCAAAGTATCTGACATCTCATTATGGATATCTATTCATCATCAACTTTGGTTTAGCTGCAGACAGATCTTAATTTTTGCTACCAAAATAAAACCAGTATCCTACTGCGGATCATAAGCTTGAAATAATATCGCAGAGCATCCTATGTAGACAGAGCCTGCGTCTTGTGTTTTCCCACACAAGCTCTCATTTTTGCCCCACTTAAAATTATATTTTTATTCTTGACATTTATAATCTCAACTCCCCAAACCCTGTTTTTCGGAAGGCTCTGGAAATATTATTTATGTAGCACATCACTTTGCCTCACTGCAGTCCTTCCCTAGCTTACCCTTCTTTATTACAGCAAGGAGTAACTATTCTTAGCCTGCAACTCCCAGTTCTGAGAGGTAACCTAGTAAGTCTATAATGCCACTCTTTTTCACACATACGACAGATTAACATACAAGTCCCACTCTGATTTCAACCATACTGTCCCTTCAATCTAGGATGAATTTTTCAGAAATATCTGTAAAGTAATTCCAGTGTTCTCCATCGCATTCTCTCTTCAGTTGATTCTGTACTCTGACATCTAGTGAGACCACTTTCTACTTTTTCTAATTTTTATATTCAGGTATTGTCATACCATATCTTCCTGTTTGCATATACTTTTGTTATACTTTGTCATGGCACTTAGATCTTATATGATAAGGACTTTTTGTTCTGCCTTTGTAAAATACCTAAAAAAAATGGACCTTCAGTCTAAACCTAGGGTCCAGTTGGCCTAAACTGTTACTAACAACCACGAACTCCATTTTCTAGCAGCAAAGAAACCAAAGATATAGGAATCTCAGGTCCCATTCCAGACCCAAGAATGGAGTTGGTGTAACTGGCAGAAGCCTTTTCATTTTCCCCAGCTTCTGTCTCACTTTTTCCCTGCCCAGGAAACTCATTCCAATCATTGTTCCTCTTTGCCCCGAAAGTCATGTCTTCTGAAGGAAGTCAACCAAGTAAGATTTAACCAAGGGAAATATGATTCACTGGACAATATCAAGATCTGAGGCAAAAGAAGAAAAACTTTGATGAAACCTTCAGACAGTTTTTCTCCACACTTCTACCACTACTCTTTTCATTGCATGACCAGTTGTGTCCACTAGGGAACAATTAGGCATTAAGAGTTCTCAAAAAGACCATGAACTGAAAATAGCTAATTCATTTAATACATACATAGAGATGTTTGCTATTTACCCCAAATGCATTATTCTAGTATATCTACCCATCTTTCTGCTATCACTAGGAAAGACAACTCTGTATTATCCTGTCATTCATTTTTATCAGTAGCTTGAACATATCATACCCTTACACACTATGCAGACTGGTGCTATTTATTCACCTTTCATGTTTATGACAGATAAATACTTATTTTGCAAATTAAGTGTATTTAAGGCCACTCTGATTTTATTATTTTGGCACAGCTTCTACTGCCACCAGGGAAAGTACATCTCCTAGAACCTAGTCAAGAAGTACTGGTATACCATGAGTTAGTGTACAAGGTGTCTGCTACTCACATTTAGTGACAATGCGTGAGAAAAGATAGACTAAACTTTATTTTTATAAGCATACAAGATTATAAACTGTAAAACAAAAGATACACATAAGTATTTTGTTGGTAAGTAACATGCTTGTTTCCCCTCTTCTAGAATGGATGATGCAGAAGCGTGTTTCATTCTGAGTAGCCGCTGTGAGGTGGACCGGACAGCAGCTGTAAGTTTTGAAGAAATAATTAAGAATGAATGTGTGTGCTGTTACTGCCTCTATTCCCTCTCAGGGACTGAGACTTAATTCTGTGAATGGAAGATTAAACTTACCTGATTTATACAGAGATTCTGCATGTGGGATGAATGTCTTGTCTCAGTTAAGATAATGAAAAAGTTTCTGTTGGGTTCCATAAGGCCAGGATTTCACTAATGTATGAAACATGGTCTAATGGCATATCTAATTTTGCTTTTTTAGCAAATAAATTCCATGACATACCTACCAAAGAAATTAGGATTTTACAGCATATTTTACTGTTCTTTTGTGGTTTTTTAAAGAGAATTTATATATTCTCACAGAACTTAAAATATAAAAAGTACTGTAAGAATACAGGACTTTAAAAAAACCTAATTCTCATGCAGAATTCAGTAGTTCTTTCCCTTTTTATAGAACAATGGCAGAATATCAAACAAGCAGTATTGTGGTACCTTATAGATATATTGAAACTTGGTCATCCATCACTGAAAAGGGTAGTACTATGTCAAAAATGTTTTATATAAATTACCTGGACTAAACCAATTCCAAGAATTATATTTATTAAATCAGAAAATAGATATCTATCAATGGACTGGCATTTCCTTTCACAACTGTTGAAGTAATGAAAATTTACTACTAAAAGTAAAGACTGAATAATAAATTAATTTGGGTCTAATGACAAATAACCAACATCATAGAATCACAGAATAATTTGGGTTGAAAGGGACCTTAAAGATCATCCAGTTCCAACCCCACTGTCATGGGCAGTAACACCTTCCACTAGACTAGGTTGCTCCAAGCCCCGTCCAACCTGGCCTTGAACACTGCCAGGGATGAGGCAGCCACAACTTCTCTGGGCAACCTGTGCCAGTGCATCACCACCTTCACGGTAAAGAACTTCCTCATATCTAATCTAAATCCACCGTCTTTCAGTTTAAAGCCATTCCACCTTGTCCTGTTACTGAGAATATTTGATCATTTTTCATGTTGTCCAATTTTAAATGGGAAAAATCGCAAGAGTCTTTATATAAGTTACTATGATTTTGGCCCATGTTACTAGTTAATCTAGTCAGGTAAGTTACTGTCCATGAAGGAAGACTGCTAATACAAGCCTCTACTCAGCATATCTGTGACACAATAATAATTTTAATATGAACTAGAACTCTTCACATTAATAAAATTGCCTACTCATCACGAATATCCAGGAAAAACATCCACTGAGGAAGGATTTATGAACACAATTTCAAATTTTTCACCATGAGATGCATGCTAAATTATTGCACGCTTGTCTGTTTAGTCTTGAACTCCAAAGGAAGTTCAGAATAAGTCTGAATATTCACAAAGTTAAATTGCTTACAGATTGCCTAACAGGATCAAATGAGATCCTCTGGACTTACTCAGGCAGGTCCACATCCTTCTTATGTTAACTGAATTTTTTGTAGACTATCAGCATGTTGTAAAAAATATTTCTTTTTTCAAAGCTAAAGACCCAATGCAGGACCTATAACTCACAGAAAGCCACTGAACTCCCTGAGAAAGAAATCTATGCTCCTACAATAATATTCAAACTTATGGAACTAATAGATTTGAATATGATTAATCAGCAACAGACTCCTGAAAAGACACTAGTAAAAGCCACTGAACTCACAGCAAGTAAACCTGAAGTAGTCAAGTAAGGCAAACATATTTCTTGGAAGTGTTAGGGTATTTAAGTAGAAGAGCAAGCAACAGTTCTTGCAAATACCTGGGAAAATACCAGTAACTTCTGAGAGTTTTCAATCATGGCCAGTTACAACTCTCTCCAGGCAGTCTTTCTGCCCTCAGGGACAGTGTGCCTCAAGAAATACCTGGCACGTTTTAGCTTCTAGTACAGACCATTATCCAATCTCATCTATCAGGGTATCTGAAACATACAAACAGATAAATCTTACTGAAGACACAATCCTGTTAGCTTCTTCAGGGACAGAATGCCCTGTTGGGTGACTAGCTAGCTAGTCGTGATGGCACGATGTCTCAACTGTCGCAGTGATACTCTGAGGATCAGTGTAATCTGAAGTTTTTAAACAAGATGCCCCCTCTCTCCATTTTTTATGATGTTGTTTAGATTTCTTTTTCTCAGGGAATGCAGTTATTTACACTGCAAGTAGAAAATAGGACAGTTGTTTTCTTTCTTTAAATTTTGATTTCACTGCCCCCTAGAGCTTTCAAGTGAAATGGATTCAATTTCCTGCACTTCCAGCTCAAGTCACTACAAGAACTTCAGTAGTGTAGTACATAAGGTTACAGTTTGTGACTGTGCTGAAAGAAGTTCAGTTGTCATCCCAGTAGGAGTCTTTGCGACCACACCTGATTTTTCACCCCGCTGTGCTTGACAAGCTGAAAAACCATTAGGAGTGCCTTGGACCCTGTCCTGCGTCTGACAGCTGTCAAAATAAGACTTAACAGATGCATTGAGGAGATTCCTGACCAGAACAGCTGTTGTTACTCATGTGATTTTTCAAAGTCTATGAGGGTTTTCAATCTCCCCAGCTACAGCCCTCAACAGAGGATCTACTCATTTGCCATGGATACCACTGGCTGTTCATTGCTTCCTGTTCTGCTAGTTAATAAGTTTTAGCGTCAAAGTCTGCTTTGCTTTGGACCCATGGATCTCAAGAAAAGTACAATAACATGTGACATGCAATTACTTCGTAAAATTTTTCAGTTTCCTCTTTTTTTCACTTGGAGCAGTAGGAACTTCAGCAGTCAGACCAAGAATTTGTCAGCTTTCCAAAGTCTCCCACCACAAACTTTCTCTTCTCTGGCAAGACAAATCTCTGCCAAATTTTATTCTATCAAACACTATTTTGACATCTCAGACCAAGATGTAAGCTGCTTGTCTGCTACAGCAAGCAGGACAGACATCTGTTTCACTTCTGGAGGATGCAGCTCTTAAAGGGAGTTCAAATTGCACTGAAGTCTGGATGACTTTTTTTGGTTTGGGTTTTGTTATTGGTCTGATTGATAGGTACAGAACAGCAGTCTGCACCACACCACAAAATTAGCCAGTGAATTCAAGACTTCAAAAGCCTACATCAAATTGCTCCACAAAACTAAGGTGCCTGAAAACAGTGCAGAAGGGGTGGGAACAGAAGTGCCTTTTGAATTATGCTATAGATAACTCATTAATAAGCTATATAAATATATGAAAGATCATTCCTATTGCTGACAGCTTTGTTCTGGTGCTTTCTGAAAATTCAGAGATGGCTGAGTTCAAGCTTGCACCTTTTTTTTCCATTAATCAAATTGCGTGATACTGCTGCACTGATAATCTAAGATACACTGCCTTAATAGCATGACAAGATGTATGCATTGGATAGGAAGATGTAACTAATTTATCAAGTTGTGCATGGCAAGAAAAGATTAACAGAACTATTTAAAAATACATATTAAATAAAGGTCTTGCCTTGAGTTCTGGTAATCTAAGTTCCTCTTACACCCACTTTAAAACTTGCATGTTCTGATACATGAACATAAATATCACCTCCATATTAATCAGCATCAGTATCAGTGATAATTTATGATCACAGTGCAATTCATTGCATGGAAAGCACACAGAAGAGAATGTATTCTTTGCCCTCATCTCTCAAAGAAACATATTTCATAATATGAATAGAAGCATAGTTTTGTTTCAGTTATCTCTGTTTATAGTATGTACAATATATACCTTCTTTTTACTTGGGAGAAGTCTGAACATTTTTTAAAGTCACTGTAATATAGTATAGAAATTGCTACATACATAAAGCAGAGAATCACCTATATTATATGAAGAGAATGACTCTAAGAAGTCACTTAAAGTGCCTATCTATATTTTCATTTCTCTCCCCTGGAGTGGTTCTCCAGTGCGGAATTTGGGAGAGTAACTGAGTGAAAAAAACATGAAAGCCCAAATAAACATCTGTACACAAACATATGTATATACCAAAGAGATTAAAAAAGGCAAAATGAAACAGTAATACAAGGTTACTATGTTAAAAGTACATACACATTGAGTTCATCTTACAAAGCTATATAGGGCACTTAAATATTCGTTTTATATATATTACATATTTGTAGGCTGCTTCTTTAAAAAAAGAGTTAGCAAACAAAGCAATACATATTTCAGTCTTAAAACTGCAAATGTGTCAAATAATCAAGATATTTTCATTTTAGGGGATCTTTTTTTATATACAATTAAAAATATTTGTGCTGAGATTTATATACTCACTCCTGTGGGTCTAGGTTTGCATTTTTTTATAAAATGGTGCTGTTTGAATCATTTTAATATGCATTTTTCATTCTTATTGTTAACAATTTTTGCACCTTCTGACAAAAACAGGCTTTTTAGACAAAATAATTAAAAACAGAAAAAAAAAGAGAAAATATCTAACATTGAGAAGAAAAGAGGAATAGTAAACTTAGTAAGAAATGTACAACTAAAGTGCATTTACTGGTGCAGTTTTGATTTATCACAGTAAATTTAATCTTAGTTCATGTATGTAGTAAGAATGAAAAAATAATTCACCTGAATTTCATTGAATAAAAGCTATATTTCTATTCATGTGGCATACAGTAAGCAGCCTTTTCTCACTACGTTGGCAAGCCGGTGTGGTCTTTGAATGATTGCAGTAGAAAGGAAAGGAAGAAACTGGCAAGGTCAAACCCTGTGCAGTGAAGCCACACTACCATGGCAAGCGATTCTGAATGTGTTTCTCTAACACCTTCTGCATAAAAGTTTAAGTAACATCTTGAACAACAAGAGGTTTTTCAAGTCTTTCCCAAATCCACTCCCAAACCCCTTACTCCTGCTGTAGTATATCTGTACAACTACCATGTATCCCATTAGAGAGTCATTTGCTATTTCTAAAGTGCTGGCATTTCATTCCCTCAATTGACATTAAAATATTATGGTTTGAAGATGTCAATTACTCCATATTCCAGGCAGAAATTTCCCCTTGTGTTCATGAGTCTGAAAGCTTTTCTTATTGCTGAGGCTTCAAACATAATGAATCATTCCTTGTACTTTATCTGTTAATACCACCAATTTCATGATTAGGCAAGGCATTTCAACCCAAGTGTTGCTTCCTACATGCAGTCTCAAATATTCCTTTTTAGTTCTGAAATAAGTAAAATCTGATGGCTGATACACTGAGATTAGCCATATTTCATGACATTCACTATATTAATGTCTTATCACATACTTTGCTTTTATGGGATAGCAGTATTCATCCTGCAGTTAACTCACTCTTGACATGTGGAAAATCTTTTGGAATCTTTGGTCAGTAGCTGTCTAAATTCTGACATCAGTTATGCAAATGTCTTCACTGCAAAAAAAAGGAGCTCTGTTTTTAATTGAGCTGATATTTTTCAGAATGATCCAAAAATTTAAACTCTAAATTCCTGATAACATTTAATGTTATTTCCGTTCTGAATCTCTTCAGAAAGACATACCGAATACATCATTCTTAATTAGACATGACTCATACTACCATCTAAGTTTTCACATAATTCTTCTACATCTAAATGCCACCCTTCCAAATTATGTGATCCCCAACACTTGTAGAAAGATAGAAGGACAAAATACCTTATTAGTAGATTTCTAGAAACAAACACTTTCTTCTGGATTCCAACAAATGGAATGTATTATACTTGGATCACAGAATAATGGAGGTTTCAAGGGTGGTCTCTAGTCTTAAAGAAGTCAGTCATGAACACTGACCTCGTTGCCCAGGGCTTTATCAGGTTGACGTGAAAGTGCTGAAGGGTGGAGACAGCATAATCCTTTCTGCACAACCTGTTCCACTGACTGACTGTCTCCATGGGGAAAAGGTTTCTCTGTATGTCCTGCCTGAATCTCTCTTTTCAACTTACATTCATTGTCTCTTGTCTTCCAACCATGCATCACTGTGCAGACTGGCTCCATGTTGATCTGTTATGAGATGGTTATTGAGCCTGGGTTCAATAACCATCCCATATCTAGTGAGAGTTGCTGTTAGCTCCCCATGAGGCCATCTCTTCTTGAGGTTGAACAAGCTCCATTCTCTCAGCCTTTCCTCACAGGCCCTCTGCTTCTGCCCCTGACCATCTTGGTGGCCCTCTGCTGAACTCAGTCCAATTTATATATATCTTTGCTGTATTGAGGGCCTGCAAACTAGATGCAGTGTCTAGATTCGGTCTAACTTCCACTGATTAGAGGAGGATTATCACTGCCCTCTTATCTATTCGCTGCGCTCCTGTTAAAACAGTCCAGGAAGCTATCAGCCCATGCTCAGCTTGCCCTCTGCCAGGACTCCCAGATCTTTTCCAGCAGAGCTACTGCCTAGCCAGTCAACCCCCAGCCTGCACTCTCTGCACCCATCTCATCCTGAGGGCTCATATGACTTGAGTTCTCTGGCCCGTCTAAAATCATCCACCGCTGGTGATTCTTCCTCTGCTTGAAGCCTCAAAGCAGAGGTCTGAGACACTTTGTTGGTGAACAGTGAGAGTACCTCAGCCATGGCTGTGTCAGAAGAATTACTGGGTTGTCTGTGTATGTGCATATATATTTATGTAGTTAAATATGTCATATACATAATACCAGCACACTTATATAACATGCAAATAAATATCCACACCAGCTGGTGTTATATAGTCTTAAAATGAGTTTTCTTCAATAGAGTCAGTCTGATAAGAGATAAGGTTATTTCTATTTCATTGTCATCACCTCATACTCTTTATTCTAGGATCATCAAACCATTTTAAGAGCATGGGCAGTTAAAGACTTTGCTCCAAATTGTCCTTTGTATGTCCAAATACTGAAACCTGAGAATAAATTCCACATCAAGTTTGCAGGTAAGATTTCAGCCATTTGAAACACTTATTTATATCTGTCAGTTTGTTTCATAAACGCACAAGCAAAGTGAGATTCCCTAGGGAAATTTACTGGTTGTAAGCAGCTTAAGAGTGCATATTGTAAAATAACTGATAGGCTGTATATAGCCCATCAATACTAAAATGTCATGTTTTACATTAAAGCCCTATTTATAGGCACTTTTAAGGATTATTACTCTCTTATGTTACATAGTATACAAAGTAGAATTATTTGATATATAATTGTTACTGCTTAATTATAAATTCAGGTAGGTTTTCAGCCATATCCATGTCTTTAAATCACTTCTGTCTACTAAAACATGCTATTACTGTGGGGTATATGAGAAGATCTCCTCAGAAGAGGCCAAATTTTCCCCAACAAGCAATTGGAAAAGAAAATCTTTCCCTTGGACTGTTTTTAACTAAGTGGGCTGAAAAACATTATTTAATTACTTCCAAATATTTTGGAAAGAGATATATAATTTAATTCTATATACAGTAAAACGTGTATCTTAGAAACTATTACATAAAATGCCAAATGATATTAAGAAAGCCAAACAAATCCACTCTTACAAGAAAAGATTACCAGCTTTAATTGACAAACTGTTTCTCTGTGCTATGTAGATAGGTCTCTTTTTCTCTGTCTATATATAAATACACACACATATGTATGTACATACAGACGTATTATGCTTATGTGCAAAACCACACAAATACTTTTATGATGAACTCATTTATGATGAACTACATTTTGCCATCTTTGGAAAAATCTCTCTATGAAGTAGAAGCAAAGCTTTCCTTTTGAACTGTAATTTTAAAAACTCTATTTTCTTGAGGGATCTTCTAAGGAAGAAAAGATTGCTGATTCATGCAAAATTACAAAAAAAAAACAACCCCACTATGGAAAAATATTAGTCTCCTCCATCATCCCAGAATGCGATGAAAAAGTAAATTCCAGTGCAGAACAATTCCAGAGCAACAGTTAAAGCTATAATTCTAAAAGCCACTGAATTTACCACTAGGTTGGAAAGAAGGAAAAAAATATCATAGCAGTTCTGAAGTTATAAAAGTGTAATCTCAAACTGTAAAATGGCACAGCAGGGAATAAGGTTCATGCTGTGACAAGAATTATGGTGCTTTTTCATCTCCCTCTTAAAACCACACAGCTCAAATGTAATCTCTTCTCCCTAGCCATGGCCACTTTTCTTTATCGGTAACCGTGTTAATTTGTTGTTCCTAATTGTATTTTTAAGAGAGAGTTTCATTATTCTTAATGGTTTGTCTCTGTAGGAGCTTATGATACAAATAGACTTGAAAAACAGAGGTGATTTTCCATATCTGTTCTAAGCCTCAGATTGAGAATTTGGTTTTTTGGTTTTTTGTGGGTTTTTTTAGAAAAAAAGAGGTAAACAACAACATTAATTTAATGCTACTCATATATAGCACAGGAACAGTTTAATGTGGTTTTAAAATCAGCAAGTTTACCAACATGGTATAAACCACCACTGGATGCTTACCTAGTGCAAATGGCAAAACCACTGGCAGTCATGACAACAATGTTAGTGTGCATGCATTTTCCTAAAAGGACTCTAATTTTGGTTATTAATCCCACCCAATTCTTCATTCTGAAATACATACCCAGTGGGGTCTGCGGACTGTAGCCGTGTCCAGAGTGCTTATGAATAAAATTTGTTATAGCCATATGGAACATTTTTCTAAGTGCTTTTCCTATTATGATTCAGGACTGCTTTATTACTGCCTTAATGCAAAAGCTTCTTTCAATTTGATACTCCTTTAACAAATGAATCCTTACTTCTGGAGGTTTCCCAAAACTATATTGTGCATTTTTATGAGACAGAAATCTTCAGTAGTAGGATGGTTTTTTTGTTTACACACAGGTTTACAGGCTATAACTGTCAAAAATAAAAGTTTCTAAATTCAGAAGAAATACAACTTAAGAGTCCAGAATGTCCTCCTAACAGAAGTCTAACTTTTAACGGCATTCAAAATTTATGAAACTCTGAAAGCCCAGTTTCTCATCAGTTTCTATCAGGTTGACCACTTATCCTAGATTGCATAATACAGTCCTGAAATTTAAATCCTGGCTGCATTTTCCTGTGGAAGAGCATCCTGGAGATTTTCTGCCTTAGGCTTCAGAAATAGTATATAGGTCAAGTAGCTGTTTTAAGTTATTCCCATTATAGCAAAAGAATGGAGATGCTGCACAGGATAACATGGCCTGTCAGAAAGGCAGGTTTCCTGTCTTCACTTGATGACAGACACACACCTTTCTATCTACTTTGTTTAAAATGGTAACTTCTGCTTATATTAATACAGTGGAAAAAATTCTCTGTGCTTGAATATGATTCTTCAATGGAATCTGAAAAGCACAGGGCATAGTAAGTGTTTGTTCCAGCAAACTCATTTCAAGTTCAAGGTGTGAACACTCTGTAAGTATACAGCTACTCGAGCACGACAGTTACCAGATACATCCATCTTATGTCTTCAGCTGAAACACTTTGGGTTTTTAATTTGTAATTTCTAATATACCAATGCCTTGACATGCCCAGTTTTTCTTTCAGTAATATACATATGGTTTTCTAAATCTTCCTGCTTTTCCTTCAAGTACACAGGGCTACAAAAGGCCACATACCCTTATTGTATGCGTCTGGCCTTGCATTTTAGCACAAACATGAAATAAACTGAAGGTTGTCCACAGTGGAGCAAAATATTTACGTAATTCAGAAACTAAATTGCCTGGGTTTTGAGTTGAATTTTTATATATGCTAGAAAATAAATTAATCAACTTTACCTTGAATATTCAGAAATTATGTATAATCACAATTCCAGGAACTGGGCATATTTTTGACATTCTTTATTCAAAATGCACCAATGAATTAGCAGATTGGTGAAATCTGACATTAAACCTTCAGTAGTTTATTCAAATGAACATAGCCTGGAATCACCAAAATGGATTTTGAATGCACCTGATTAATCTATCTAATTACAGATAAAAATAGTCTAGAGATAATGGATGGGCATTTTTCTACATCTAGTCTGGTTATGCTCATGTTAACTTATCAAATCAACAAAAGTAAGGTTTCTCAGAATAACTCTGTCAAGTCTAGGACAATATTACAACATGGCTGATGCTTCAGTATGATGATCAATATTCTGAGTACGTTTTATATTCAAGAACATTACAGAAGCCGTAACTTACCACAGTGCATTGCTACATCTATTTGAGACAGACTTAGTAACAAATTTTCTGTCAAAATATATTTTCAACAGAAATTGCAGCTTCTGGAAATTCTAAATAGAGTATTTCTTTAGTATAAATGCAGTCAAAATACTTGTGGTTGGTAAACTGATTTGACATATTTGATACTCAGTTCAAGATAAACTGCAAGTTTCCTCTGCTGCTTCACTGTCACACTGAGTAATTTGCTGATTTTAGTACCTGCTGTCACAGGTCCTGATGAATGTCCCAGACCTGAGGAGTGGGAGAGCCGTTACCCAGCTTCCTCCCTACTCGCTTTAGACAGCATCAGTTAGAGTTCTGTATAATTCTCACCATGGCTCCATAATAGAAGTCCTGATCATAAATATCAAATACAGTAACATTATAGGCAAACTATAATCAGTCAAATGGAGAAATAAGCAAGCTATTTTTGACCTGATCTGTGTCTAATAACTCCTGTCAAGACGAAAAATCCATAGTACCTCTCCGTGTTTGAAATGGCTACAATATTTCTAATCACAGTAATTAGATCACTGAAGAATCTTTAACAAAATATTCGCAAAATACCTCTGAGAATTCAGAAGCTTCAAAACACTTCTGAAGTAGGTAGGGCACTACTGTCATATACATTTTACAGATGCATAACAAGTCTTGGAGGCCATAAATAGCTCTCACAAGCTCAAAGACTACAATAGCGGGGAAATAGTCCTACAAGTCCCAGCTCCACTGCTCCTGATATAAAAACACTCGGTAACACAATGTGAATCTCTTACATGTAAGAGATAAAGATGACAACTGTAGGACAGCAATCTGTTTGCTGTGTGCTATATGCTCTGTTAACGCAGTATTTTACATCAAATCCATCCAAAAAGTCAACTATACGTTACAGGATAGAACATAAGGAGAATTTAAGTCAGATATACATTTAATTTGCATTGTGCCATCCATGGTTTATTAATTTAACATAGCCATGGCTTATTAATTTAACATATATTTAGGTCAGCATGTACAATTTGGTTCAAGATCTGAAATAGCAGATGATAAAATAACTTTCCTGTATATTTTTCCTTGCTTCTATTCTCAAAAGCACTAGCTATATAATGTAACAACATTCTGAAAAAAGGGGAGGTTGGCAAAATCTTACACAAATTAAAAAATATGGAGAATTCTCATGCCTTCAGGAAATCAATATTTACTTTCATAAATCTTTGCCATCTGATTAATGGTAATAGAATGCAGATATTCCATCCAATGAGTAGATTATGTCTTACTCTCTCAAAATCTCTAATATAAAATTCAGATAGATTTATTAATGGCACATGGTCAACTAAACAAACATATTTCTGTCAGAAATATTTTCTGCAGGAAATACTTAGTTGCTATAACTGAAACATATTTAGGGGAGGAAAAACCTTATTTTGTTCTATATTTGACAGTCTTCATATAACTAAATTAATAATTCCTCCCTTATGACATTTAAATAAGCCTTGATATTCAGAAAATGAATGAGTTTCTCCTTTTGATGATTCTGTTACTGAAAAGCCTCTAGAAATTTCAAAAAAGGGATAGAGAAGACATACGAGGCGTACCCTCACTTTTATTGTCATTAAATGGCATGCGTGTAGCTATAGTATAAAATCTGTCTGCAAAGTAGCTTAGAGAGGCAAGGTGATTCTAAGGCTTTCAATGATACATTAGTGCAATTAGAAGTAGAGGTATGTAGCCACTCAGATCTAGGTGGGGAGATGATTTGCCTACTTTTACTCATCAGTTTTCATATGGGTAATGTTTTGATCATCAGCTGTACTAGCTGTATTCTTTCTCATCAGAAGCAAGTTCTCTCTCATTGAAAGTAACATAGACCAAATGAAACACTAAACTGAGAAGAAAAAAAAAAATTACTTGGCATGCAGTAACTGCCTTCATGACCTTAGAAAACCCTTTTGACTAAGTTTCTACACTGACAAGAAGTTTAAGTTTGTGCTTTTCCCTTGTACCCATTTTTATATTGTTGCAGGTATACATGAATGACATTAAAGAGTGATTTCTGTTTCCTTTCCATACTGTCACCAGCACTGGAGAGCATTTGACTGTGACCTGAATTTTAAACACTAGCAAGTTGAATAATAATTCATACAATACTGAAAGCATGTGCAGAAAATTTGGCAGCTTTAAATACAAGCCAATATAAAGAACTACATGTAATGCCTCTATTGCTTTCTCCGCTTACTTCCCCCCACTAAGTTCCATTACAAGACAGAAAAAAATAGTATCTCTGTAGTACTACTCCATCACAGCAAGTACTAATGTTGCAGACATACTTTCTTGTAAGGACTCTCAAGAACAAAGCACAATGTTGTGATTACAAAAGCCAGAAAAGGACTGGGGTGAAAAAAATGTGAAGTTGTAAAAGGAAAAACCACCACCCTACTTGCCTACATTGCAAGGAGAGAGCAGCTGTCAGCAGTTCCTGGCAGGATATTAGTTGAATCCTACATCACACGCTGAAGCGCAATGCAAAATCCCAGAGCCACTGACAAATACAGTCTGCAAGTCAGTACAGCCTGATTGATCAGCAGTCCTGCACTGCAGTATACCAGGCATGCTATTTCCTGAACACAAAATTATATCTCTGTACAATGCTTGATGTCCCTACCTATACCAGACATGCAAGACTGCAGAAGTTGAGAAAGATAAAATCTGGGCTATGCTGCATGGCTTTCACATCTAGTGCAGCAAAACAGAGGGATTCACAGAGCCATTGCATCCTCTCTATGTGTAGCTGCAGTACAGAAAGCACAAACTTGTTGCAAAATTAACCCTACTCATGCAATCTCAGTGATAGCATAGATGGGGCAAATCATGCACAGCTGCTTTCCAGGTTCAAGTGGAAGAGGAACATATGGAGGCATATTTTGATTGTCACCATTTTCACCATTTTCCTAGACAAGGAAAGAAAGTGATAATTATATTCAATGGGAAGTAGTTTTGTAAAACAATTTATGTCTTTTCTTTTTTCTTCTACAGATCATGTTGTGTGTGAAGAGGAATTCAAATATGCTATGCTAGCTCTAAATTGTATATGCCCAGCTACCTCTACATTAATCACACTTCTGGTTCATACGTCTAGAGGACAGTAAGTATATACTACTATTAAGATACCAACCAACCAAAAAACCCAAACCAAAAACTTGTAAAAGAATCATGATAAATACATCCTCCATTTCTCTAGCTTTCATTGTCTGACAGAACACAGAGCCTTTTTTTAGTTCTTTAATATTATACATATATATTAAAGAAGGGTAGTATCCTTAACAGCTAAAAATGTACATACTTAAAAAGGTACAAAATATCAAAACTGGTAGGACTTTTCTGCCCCTTTTATTCTGTATACCTTTTTAAAATACCTTGGAAATGCTGAAAGATGTTCTCAAAACCCTAACTGAAGTGTGATTTTAATTTTTCACTAAGTTTTGTACAAATGCACAAATCTGTTCATTGTATGATAAATGTCACCAAGTCAAGCATTCAAAATTAGGAAATGAGAACAAAGCTGGTTTTTTTCCTGGGCTGCTCTGATCCTATTAAAAACACCCTACTGTGCTACTGAAAACATTAACTAATGTACTTGAGCTTACTTTTTGCTTCAGAACTGTTAGGTAGTTCGTCTTTAATCTAGAAGTTTTGTCTGTGAAAACTTAAGTTTAGATGATCTGTAGCTCCTAGACGTTCAACCATTGATTTTTAATAAGTATTTGGTTCGTGAATGTAATATTCTAAATCCAAAGGACAAAAAAAAAAAAAAATCACACAATTTAAAAATCATATAAAATATTTAACTATGAGAAAATAATTTCTCTTTCCTGAATTGCCACTTCAATATCCCAATTTTCTTACGTTTATTTTACTTTTATTCATATTTTTATGTGCGATACAATAATTGATTTAAACACTTGATAACTAAAATAAATTCATAACTAGATACAGGTATAAAGCCGATATTCACAAGTATTATACTTAATTATTTTCAAATCAGGAAATTTACTTTCAAACTTTCTGATTGAGTATAGACTAATTTTTTAGAGAAACATAAAATCCTTTCAGACTTATATTCTTCATAAGCATCTCCTGAGATTTACACTGACTCTAGAGTGTTTGAACGGTGTTGGTAAAATAAATGATTCAGCACTTCGTTGCTTTCGAGGGGAAATCTGGTTTCAAAATAGGCGTCTGTTTTGAGTATCTACAGGTTGTCACTGTACTGCAGACATCAAACTGCTTTGGATTTGAATAATTTATAAATCAGAGTAATTTTTTTTATTATGTTCTAAATAAATTCTAATGTTGAACAATAGGTAAATACCTGCTAATTGTTAAAGTAGGTTAAATTACCTTTATGCGTACAAATATGTCAGATTAACATTTGAATTTGGCTAAGTATAAGTAAAAAGAGAAGTGAAAGTGGATTAACTAAACTACAAATAAAAATTTTAACTATACATGCATTTATATACAAACAAAATACCAAAATATGTGTAAATAATGGTGAAATTTGTTAAGTAGACTTAAACGTTAACAGTGAACTGCTTTCCTTTACGTATTTACCTGTTTAATTATCCTTTATTCTGGTTACTACCAGCACCTTTATTAAATTTTATGTAGGTATTGAATTTTAAATCCAGTATTTGACTTCCTTATATAAAATAACAGACTTTATGACGTACATTTTAATAGAATTAAAACGTTTATTGACAGTTCATTGGTAAATCATTGTCCCAGCTGTTTGTTGTACTTTTACAAATGAAGTGCCACCTACTCCACAGGGAATCTATTTCCTGTATTTATTAAGAAATAGTGTTGACATTGTTAACAGTGCCAGCTCATTTCTGATAATCATGAAGATAAGCATGTTGGGAAATCACTGGAAGTTGAAGGCAATACACAGCCGCAAATCACAGGGAAATATTATTCCCTATTATCCTAATTAGAATGATAATACAACAAACAGTAAGCAAGAAGAAACACATGTACATACATTAAAAAGCACTCATCTTCTAGTATTACTGTTTGAAGAAACTGGAGAAAAAGGTTCATTTTCTAAGGAACTTCAGCCAGATCAACTTGCTATTAAAATTGAGGAAGTTTGCTGATGTTTATATGAGCTGACTTTGGTCTTTAATGCTATTCTTCAGATTAAACAAACTAGATGTAAATAATCCCATTGTCTTCTCAGCTTTTTGTCTGTAAGACACAAAAATTCTACCTTGAATCTTAATTATAATCTTATTATTGATCTTTAAATGTTATCTAATTATCTAATCAACTAATAGAACTTTCTTAGGGTTTGTATTGTGATACAAAATATTGGAAGAAAATAGCCTTTCTGACTTGAAACTTAATGTGGTCTTTACAGAACAGCTCCATGGGAAGCTTTTAGACAACTAACTGGAGCCAAGCAGACTTTAAACAGGTGAACATTTTATTTTAGAGGGAAAAGTGAAATACAGAATTTTTTTCCTGTAATTACATTTCTAATTCTGTTATTCTGCACCTAGAGCACTGTTTGTTAATACTGTTGAAATAAAAATGCTTTTCTTAGTTCAATCTTGAAACAAAATGTTTCTACATTGAGAGTGGAGAAGAATGGTAAACTGAAGAAAAACAGGAACTGTGCTATGTTATTAAAAAAGTGTAAATAAGCACAAAGAAGCATATTCCAACATCTTGAGACCCTAGCTCCAAGTGGCAAAACACAGCATATTTATGATTTTTTTGTACTATCTGCATATATACGTATATATATACACATATGCATCCATTATGTCTACTAAAACTCATGCAGCCAGAACGTTGTTTGCACGTGAAAGTTAAGAATTCACAGAAGCCTCAACTCTGCAACTCTTGGTGTTAGCTGAGGTTTGGAACATTTACACTAACGGTCCATACAGTAAAGTATGATATGCTTAATATCATAAAATAAAGGATGATATGCTTAATACGGGTAAAGTTATAATTTATTTTCTTGCACTTGAGAAAAGAAGGTATATACTTGCCACAGCATATAAGGCACAGTAACTAAAAATGTCCATTGGGTAAATGCTGAAGATTATCAATCAGCAAAAGTAGAAAAAATTTCTTACAGATAAAGCAACTAAAGTCAAATGGGTCTTTCCTACTAAGCTATTTTTAATGATTCTTTACCTACTTCTAAGAAGAACTACACAATCTGTCATGAAACATCTGAAGCGATGGTATGAATTTTAAGGAATGTAGCCATATTTTTTGCGATATTAAAGTGCATAATCTTATATGCCTATTAGAAAATGTCTTTAATTCCTTAAAATAATCTTCGTACATGCATCATTACTAAACTTTGATCTCAAATACTTTTCAGATTAGCCTATAGGATCTTTCTAATAAATATTTGTAGTTTCTATTGCTGTAAATTCCTGTTCTGATTTATGATAATTTTACATTAAGTTTTAAATTATTCTCTTTATCTCTACATATTTCAGGGAGAGTCAGCAATCTTCAGAGCAATGGCAGAAAATGTATGGCAGATGCTCTGGTAATGAAGTGCATCATATTAACCTGGAAGAAAGTACTTTTTTTGCTGAGTATGAGGGAAAAAGCTTCACATATGCTTCTTTCCATGCTCATAAAAAGTATGTTTATTTTCCTATCAACAATTAGAAGTTTAAACAAATAATTATTTGTTTTGCCTGCATCATAGCTCCATATTCAAAGATGCAGTGTTACACATTACTCTGTTTCTAGGTTGAAGTATCTGGCCACTAATATTTTGTTGATATTTTTCTGGAAGTTATAGGTGGTCAGGTAAAAGCTCATGTTGGTTTGGTATAGGCCAGCGCAGTCTGAGAGAAAAGAGTACAAAGGATATACAGGATAAGCCTGGCAACCAGGAAAAAGAAAATGCACACCTTAGAAAGATTATATAGAGAACACCAGTCCCTTTCGATGTCCAAAACAATCTAGAAGAGGGTGTGTGGCTGTCAGCGTATTTAATGTATTTAGGAGTCAGCTGGAAATCTAGCTTCATTCTGGCATGTTCATCTTATGTGAAATGTTCATTTAAAGGTGGTATGTGCTATATTCTGAAAATTGTTCAAAGTAAAACCATATTTTTTCTATTAGGTGCTAACATACCTTCTTTAGGTTCCAGATCATGCATCACTTATTCAGTGCTGCTCTGTGAGGTGAACATACAAACTGAACACAAGTTGTGTATATTTGTATATATTTAGCAAAATGAGCATCAAGCAAAACCTGAACACTAAGTTTACTCTTATACTCAAGTGAAAGACTTTTTTCTGCTTTATTACCTTATTTTCTTTCACTAACCAAATACTTTTCTAGGAGTGAATTGCAAAAATGAATTCCAAAAATTATTTCCATTACATATGAATAATGGAAGCATTTAACATGATGAATACTTTTTAATATTATATATCAATTCTTCTACTAATATTTTCCCAGAAGGGACTATTCTTCTCATAGGAAAAAAAAAATCAACTGGCACAGCATTAGAAGAATATTATTTGGATCAATAAAATTTATGGATTCAAATGCATAGGGATTCATGAGTTGTTAAATACTGCTTGATCAGAAGTGGCCTGTTTATGAGACAATATTTTTCAAACATTTGTCATCCAAAAATCTGCAAATGTTGATATTCTGCAAAAGTATACTGGGGGTTTATTTTTTGACAGTGGAAATTCTGATATATATGATCTATGCAAAATGAACCGTGCCTTTCCTTTTCTAATTAAGGTTTGGAGTCTGTCTGATTGGTGTTAGAAAGGAAGATAACAAAAACATTTTGCTGAATCCAGGTCCTCGATATATCATGAGTTCTACAGATATATGCTTCTACATAAATATCACCAAAGAAGAGAATTCTGCTTTTAAGAAGCAAGAAAAACATAGAAAAAATCATGAATCAAAATTGTCTTATCATGGAACTTCTAGATTACCTGTACACAGTATAATAGCCAGCATGGGTAAGTAAAAACAAAAAAAAACCGAAACAAGCCCACAACATATTCAATTAACAGTGCATTTTAAAGCTTTTAATAGTGTGTTCCTAAAATTTTAAATAATTAAAATAGTGGGCAGAAAGAAAAAATATTAAACACTTGCCCTTGTATTTAAATTAAATTAATGAATATAAATTAAACTGGAATTAAACTGCTTCAGACTTGCATGAAAAAGTAATAATAATCACATGGGTAATTTGTTAGTCATTCACAACTGGTTGCTTGTAATAAGTTTTCATAAGCTGCTTTAATTAAAAAATGCTTTACTCAATAAATTCATACAGGTTGTTGATGCGTATAAATATGGATTAGTTATATCCGGTATGATTTTGAAAAGGTAGTTAACAAGAGAATATATACCAATGATAGAAAAAACACACTGAGAAAATGCTTTCTATGCTGCTACAGGGACAGTGGCTATAGATTTACAAGATACAGGATGCAGAACATCCAGTGGACCAACACTAGCTCTTCCTTCTGAGGGAGGTAGAGAGGGCAGACGGCCCAGTATAGCACCTGTTTTGGAGGTTGCAGACTCATCCTCACTTCAGACATGTGACTTGCTAAGTGACCAGTCAGAAGATGAAACTACGCCATCAGATGAAGAAGTCTCTGCAGGCTTAGAGTATGTATATTGAATACAAATTAAACAACGTAATTTGAAAAGCCAATAGTATGTAAATGGCATTGATGATTTTTTGACATGCAGATCAATCCATACACTTGTAGCAATCAAGACCCATAAAGGCCAATTATGGAATTATTCCCTTTTATGAAATGCTGCTGTCTGTTAGCAGAACGCTGTTGTGCCTATTTTGAAACTCAAAAACCCCCCAAACCAGATTACCTCCTCCGTTTGCTGGAGATAATCCATATTCAGTTATAAAGATCTAGTTGTTTATTGCAATTTTTAATAATTTTTTATGACCATTTTTCTTACATTCCATAGTTATAAAGACAGGATTATACTAGCTTGTAAACAGATAAGTACTTTTGTCCTGAGATTGCAATGATCAGGCTTGTTGAATCCTCAGGCTAGATGTCTGAGTTCAAAAAGGTAGGAATGACAAAAAAACCCAGTATGAGGCAAATTATTGCATCCAATTTAAAGTGGTTGTTAACGTGTTGCTGAAAGTAATGATGCATTACTCAGATAAAAATGGAAGAGTCAATCCTGTAACTGCCATACAAATAAGCAATTATGTTTATTGGGATTACTGACAGGGATGTTAAAACTGCAACGCACGATTGAACTAGTGGCTCACCTGACACAGTTTCCCGTCAGTGGCAAGCATGAGAATCCCCAGGGAAAATCATAAAACTCCAGTGAAACATAATAGAACAAGTAATCTTAAATCTGCAGACTGAAATACTGGGGTTTAAAAGGCCTCTTAGTAAACACTAAGGCCAATTATAAATTTCATCTTGCCAGCAAGAGGATTTGCCATTTAAAATTCATTCCAACCATGTTGAAGGTATGTTATTAAACAAGAAGGTAATGACCTCACTCAATCTTGAAAAGTGTTTGAAAGAAAAATGGAGAAAGAAAAAGTACCAGAATTATTTCCATTTTCTTGCTTTGCTTTTTTAACTTCCTTCGAAGTTTCCGGTACTTTGAATCATTGAATTGTTTGGGTCAGAAGGGACCTTAAAGATCATCTCATTCCAACCTCCCTGCCATGGGCAGGGACACCTTCCACTAGACCAGATTGCTCAAAGCCCCATCCAATCTGGCCTTGAACACTCCCAGGGATGGGGGCAGCCACAACTTCTCTAGGCAGCCTGTTCCAGTGTCTTACCACCCTTACTGTAAAGAAGCAAGATATCATATATATCATATTTCCTGTATGTATCTCATATCTATATATGTTTATGTATTGATATAGTGTATATATATATATATCTACTCTACCCTCTTTCAAATTAAAGGAACTACCCCTTGTCTTATCCCTACATGCGTTTGTAAAATGTCTCTCTCCAGATTTCTTGTAGGCCCCCTTTAGGCTCTGGAAGCTGCTCTAAGGTCTACCTGGAGCCTTCTCTTCTCCAGACTGAACAAGACCAGCTCTCGCAGCACGTCTTTATGGAGAGGTGCTCCAGCCCTCTGATTGTCTTTGTGGCCCTCCTCTGGACTCACTCCAACACATCCATGTCTTTCTTATGATGAGGACTCCAGAGCTAAATGCATTACATGCTCTCAAAACACTAGGACAGCACACTATATGTCAGCACATTTCCAAAAACACCTATTAAAAAAAACCCAAATGAACAACCCAAGCAAAATTCCTTTAGTCCACAAAAATCATGATAGCTTTCACTCAACATTATTGAATTGGTTGAAGCTACAAAACACATTCCTTTGATCCTTATTCAAGATAGTTCATGTACTTGACTCTACAGACTGTAGAGTCTACAGATAACTGCAAAATTTAGGCATACATATAAGCATTCCATAAAATAGGTGTATAGTAAATTGTGTTTTGGTGATTTGCTATACTGAAAAACGTTTGTTCTCTTCTCGTAGGTATGCCAAAGGCTATCCTCCTTACTCTCCGTATATTGGAAGCTCTCCCACATTTTGTCATCTTCTGCATGAAAAAGTACCCTTCTGTTGTCTCAGACTAGATAAGGTAAAAGGAGTTTCTCTCATTGGATAAAACTGCATTCTCATTTTTATCTTTCATCTGAACAGAGTTAAATTCTGCTTTCTGCTTAGAAATGAAGTTTGTTCAGCATTTATTAAGCTATAATGTCTTATCCTTTTCATCACTAAGCATTTGTTTATGTCTAACCAGGTCCATATCAGGCCATCTAATAAAATTTTCTATTTCTAATGGTAAAACCCTTTAATGTCACAGCTAAATCTCTTTATTTTCTTCAGCCTGGAGAAGGAGAAGAGACCTCATAGCTGCCTTCTAGTATCTGAAGGAGGCCTACAAGGATATTGGAGAGGGACTCTTCATCAGGGACTGTAGTGATAGGACAAGGGGCAATGGTTCTAAACTTAAACAGGGGAAGTTCACATTAGATGTAAGGAAGAAGTTCTTTACTGTGAAGGTGGTGAGGCATTGGAACAGGTTGCCCAAATAAGTAGTAACTGATCCATCCCTGGCAGTGTTCAAGGCCAGTTTGGACAGAGCTTTGGACAACGTGGTCTAGTGTGAGGAGCCCCTACCCATGGCAGGGGAGGGTTGGAACTGGATGATCTTAAGGTCCTTTCAAACCCAAACTATTCTATGATTCTGTGATTAATATCCACTGAACTAGTTTCTTATTTTGATTTTAGGGATGCCAGCATAACTACTATGAGGATGCCAAAGCCTATGGATTCAAAAATAAATTGATTATAGTTGCAGCAGAAACTGCTGGAAATGGTTTATATAACTTTATTGTTCCACTCAGAGCTTATTACCGACCAAAGAAGGAACTAAATCCCATTGTATTACTCCTGGATAACCCGTAAGTAGATTCTAATTTTATTTTTTTGTGGTACAGTTTAAACTCATTTTACCATTACTTCAATAAGCAATCATTTTTAACATAACCAACTTAAAATAAAAAAATATTAAGGCATATATATCTTTAAGAAAAATTTGTAACAAAAATAATACCCTATGTTTACTGTCATATACAAAATTGACTTTTTACTGACTGCACATGGCCTTAGTGAATTTATATGTCCTTATTCTATGGCACATGTTTCAGCTAAGTATTTCTTAAAAATA